>JAFVLL020039649.1:0-14416 GCA_021397915.2 Tor tambroides | reverse complement strand
AATGTATACATTATACAAGTTTCACTTTTTGAATGGAATTAGTGAAATAAATCAACTTTTTGGTGATATTCTAATTATATGACCAGCACCTGTATGTATATATATATATATTTAATTTTAAAATCTATTATATTTATTTAAATCTAACATATTTATTATATTTTATTCTCATCACACATTCTGTTTGCAACAGGATATTTTCTTTGCTATAATGTATTTGTATAATAAAAATACATATTTAATATTGTAAATATGTGTATATAATATATCTTATAGATATTCTAAATATTACAATGTGGAAGCAAAATGACTAAACAAAAATTAAATGATTCAGCCATATTATCTTGCAAACACAGACTATTATGTAGTTTAATCAGTCTTTCTTTTCATTATGTAATTAGCATCAAACACAATATAATTCTTATTCACAGTGATGAGACATTAAATGAGAAGCTTCAAAAATAATTGCACAACCACCAATTAGGTGGCGATATGCACTAAGAATGTAAATCACCATAAACCAAAAGAAGAAGATATGAAGAAGATATGGTGCACATATGCCAAATGAGAGTTCAGGCTATATGTGACTGAAAGTTAACCTTGCTTTCTGGAAAACACCCCTGAAGAAGGTTAAAGAACTCACCATTATGGTGATTAGGGTTTCCTTTAGTTGAGCACTTTGACCCTTTTTTTAATATGCATAGTAACTAGTTATATTAAATTGCATTTTTATTAAACATGCAACAACTGTTCAGTCAAAAATGTGTCAATGAATTTGACTATTGACTACTGTGTATGCAGGCTATATTTTAAGTTTCATGAGCTGGATCATGGATTCTGTAAAAAGTTTCTGACTAGTTTATTCGCTTTATATTTTTTTTATGACATGTAAAACATCCAGATTTCCACATCAGTTCCTGTATTTGGATGCTTAACTTAAATGTAAGAAGCTTAGATAATCATGGTTATTATTATTATTTAACTGAAGCTATTATTACTGACTTTATTTAAATGTGTGTTCATTCAGAATTGACAGAATTGACATCATTGTGTGAGGACATAAAAGAACCTTTTAATTGAAACGAACTGTCCAAAAGAACCAGTTTTCATAAAGGAACCAGACTTCCCCTCACTATGAGGCATTAAAAAAATTGTTTTAATATTAAAAGCACTATGATAAGTTAAACAGATCATCTCTCAAAGATGCAACAACATACAGCATCTTTGTCATTGAGACACTTAGACATCAGCACTCATTATACAAACCTCAACAATGGTGACAATCAACAAAACCTCCAGTTTTTCAAGGCTATTTCCTCAATCTTATTTGTGTTGATTTTTTTAATTACAGACAATTTGAAGTTGCAAAAATTCTTGGAAATTCACAAAACCAACATGAAGAAGAAAGTTGAACTGATTTTTGAGGTCAAGGAAGAAAATGAAGCACATCTCAAGGATGTTTACATAGAACTCTTCATCACAGAGGGTGATATTCAAGATGTCAATCAGGAACATGAGATTCTGAAGATTGATGATGCTTTCAAGAACAAAAAAACACAGAACAAGCCAATAAAATGCAATGCTATATTTACTGAACTGAGGAAAAATAATGAGAAAAATATTGTGCTGACCAAGGGCATCGCTGGCATTGGGAAAACTGTCTCTGTGCACAAGTTCATCCTGGACTGGGCAGAAGGAAAAGCCAATGAGGATATACACTGTGTGTTCCTACTTCCATTCAGAGAGATCAACGTGATTAAAGACAAAGAGGTCAATCTCCAAGAGTTTCTACAGGTGTTTTATCCTGAACTAAAAGAATTGGAAAAATTAAACTTGTTTGAGAAATGTAAAGTGGCATTTATATTTGATGGACTTGATGAGAGTCGCCTGCCTTTGAATTTTGTAAGTGGAATTCTGTCGTCTGTTGAGCAAAGATCATCTGTAGATGTGCTGTTCACAAGTCTGGTCAAAGGGAAGCTGCTTCCATCAGCTCTCGTCTGGGTGACCTCACGACCAGCAGCAGCCAGTCAGATCCCTGGTCAGTATGTAGGTTTGTTCACAGAGGTGCGAGGATTCACTGACCAGCAGAAAGAGGAGTACTTCAGAAAGAGAATCACAGATGAGACTCTGGCTGACAGAATCATCTCACACATTAAGACGAATCGTAGTCTCTACATCATGTGCCACATTCCTGTGTTCTGCTGGATCACAGCCACAGTACTTCAAAATATTCTCATTGAAACCAATGCAGAGAACATTAGCACAACACTCACTGAAATGTACATCCACTTCCTACTGATACAGATGAACATGAAGAACCAGAAATACGATGGAAAAGCAGAAAGACAACGTACAAAGCTCTTACGCTCAAATAGAGAAATGATTTTGAAGCTAGCCAAGCTAGCGTTTGAACAGCTGAAGAAAGAAAACATTGTGTTCGATGAGGAAGATCTGGAAGAATGTGGTATTGATGTGAAGAACACTGAGTTCACAGGAATGATCGCTGAGTTCTTTAAGAAGGAAGATGGGCTTCATGAGACGAAGGTCTTCTACTTTGTGCATCTGAGTGTTCAAGAGTTTCTCGCTGCAGTGCATGTGTTCCTCTGTTACCTAAACAAGAACATGCAGGAGCTTCAGTTTTTCTTTGACAAGCCAGAAGAAAATATCTCATTGCAGAAGCTACTGCATAAGGCTGTTAATAAAGCAATGCAGAGTAAGAATGGACATCTGGACCTGTTACTGCGATTTCTGATGGGTATTTCACTGAAATACAGTCAGACCCTGCTCAAAGGCCTGATCCCACACACTGAAGACACCACAGACAGCATCAGAATAATACGTGCACACATTAAACAATTACTAAAACAGGATGTCCCAGATGAAGCTTCAGTGAACCTATTTTACTGCTTGCTTGAGCTCAAAGATCATTCATTACTTGAGGAAGTCCAGAACTACCTAAGTTCAGATGCACATTCAGAAAGAAAACTCTCATCTTCAATGTGCACCGTGCTGATCTACATACTGCTGATGTCAGAGAAGGTGCTGGATGAGTTCAACCCAAAGAGCTTCACGTCATCAGATTGGAACTACACAAGACTTGTTCCAGCTGTGAGATGCTGCACAAAAGCCCTGTGAGTGATTTCAGTGATTTCATTCACTGATGTCAGTGATTTCATTCACTGCTGTTTAGTAAAATTTTGTTCTACATCACTAAGCAACTTAATGTCAAAATACAGAGTTAAATATCAAGCTGTCCAGATTTTGAAAGGTACAGTGTGTTATTGCAGAAACACTGAACATCAAAAACTAAACTTGGCTAAACATTCTATTTTGGCAGATTTGACGACTGTGTTCTTGATGAAACAAGTTGTGACACTGTGTCTTCAGCTCTCCAATCATCAAACTGCCATTTGACAGAGCTGAACCTGAGTAGAAATCGCCTGCAGGATTCAGGAGTGAAGCTGCTCTCTGATGGACTAATGAGAAACTGCAAGCTGGAGATACTGAGGTAAATATATATGTATATATATTATATTATTATTATTTTGTTTTTTTATTTTTTTTATAAAACAATTATGGACTGAAGAGTTCACACTGTCAGCTGAACATACTGAGGTTTGACATTGACATTCATCAGCATATATTTTCCCCTTTGTATATTGTTTTGTGAATGTATCATCAACGTTTTATCCAAGGACACAAGACAGACAATGCTTACTCAGAAAACCTAATGAGAAACAATCAGGGTTCCTGGAAAATCTGGAATTTTGTAATGCAGTTTTAAAATTATGAGAATAAAATAATACTTAAATTTCAGAATCAGAATGAACTTTTTTTCACCGAGTGTGTGCAAACACACAAGGAGTTTGTTGTGGTTCCCAGGAGCTCTAGGTACTTACATACATACATATATGACAATTATCCTCTCACTTGTCCTAACAGTCTGTTGCAGACTTCTTATATGGTGGCTGACCCAAACCAGACAGTTATAGAAGTGCACAAAACAGACTCATTAACAGCTGAGTAAAACTGTCATCTGCACCTGTGGTAGATCAAACTTCTTCTGCTGACAAAGGAAGTGCAACCACTGCTGGCCTTTTTCTCAGTTTAGTCAATGCTAGTGTTTCACTTCAGGTCCTGAGAGATAGTAGATCCCAGGAACCTGAATGACTCCACTGCTGCCACAGTGCTGTTGAGATTGGTGAGGGGAGATAGCGCTAAGGGTTTTCTGTTGAAGTCCACTATCATCTTCACAGTATTGAGCGTGTTAAGCTCCAGGTTGTATTGATTGCTCCAGAGAGTCAGCTGTTCATCCTCTCCTCTGCAAGCATATTCATTGCTGTCATGGATAAGGCTAATGACTGTGGTGTCATCTGCATGCTTCTTGATGGAAGGGTTCGTAGAGGTTCAGTCATTTTTCTATAGGGAGAAATGTAGTGGAGAGAGCACACAGCCCTGTGGAGCACTGGTGCAGGTGGTAGATATGAATTTCCCCAACATCACCAGTTGCTGTGTGTGTGTGTATGTGTGTTTGTGTGTGTGTGTGTGTGTGTGTGTCTGTGTGTGTGTCTGTGTGAGACATAGAGAGTATATGCTTGTTTTGGGCACCTACGTGTTATGATTACTGAATAGCCTGTATGTGAATGTTAAGATCAGGCTGGAATGACTGCTTGTTGGTTTCATAAATAATCAGGAAATTAAGTACACGTTTCAAGCTTTCTGATGTTTCTCATGTCTGTGTAGTGGACAGCACATTCCAGACCACAATAGTCGACCAAGGTTTGCTACATTTTGATTGGATCTTGGTGGACTAACATAAGCAAACTGTCCAATGCCATCAGATA
This sequence comes from Tor tambroides, assembly GCA_021397915.2. Classification (NCBI taxonomy): domain Eukaryota; kingdom Metazoa; phylum Chordata; class Actinopteri; order Cypriniformes; family Cyprinidae; genus Tor; species Tor tambroides. The sequence continues at coordinate 9,572 of JAFVLL020039649.1, read as the reverse complement.
AAGATGCCAGGAAAACAGACCAACATCTCTTAGAAGGTGAGAAGACAGACCTTTGGTACCAAGGCCAGGAAGGACAGGACTAATCCTTGGTCAAAATACAGTTTCTTCCCTTCACCCACCAACAGAGGTTTTGGCCTGTGACTGCCATAAACATTCCTTAGGACCTCTGGATGCAGCAGTTGTGGGTGAAACAAAAAGAGATCACAAAGTTCCATCCAAATCCATTCATAACTATGTTCTCAAACCTTAAACTGATGCAAACTACAACACACACATCTTATACTTATTCAGAGAAATAAGTATTCTCAGTGACAGTGATGTGTAGTGCAACATCTTACACAAACTCAGCTGTTAAAGGACAAATGAATGCATGCATGACAGTTCAATCTTCCATCATGTTTGGACTTAATGTGTTCGTAACATTCCCAAAGGTATTCTGCTTGTGGTTTGGTAAGTGAATGATGCATTGGTAAAACTTTAGTGACACTTTTGTAAATGTGTGTTTGGACTATGCAAATAAGTTCCTCAGGAGGAAAGAAGGGTGGGCCACACCGTGTCCCCCCCACTCTGATGGAAACAGCCAGTCACATCCTGGAAATGGGGAAGTGGCAGATTGCAATCTCCTCCTCATCGGAAAGAGATAAACGTACCTTCCCAAAAGACACTCCTTGTTCTGAGTCTCTGGCATGTCCAGGGGACACTAACAGATCAAAAGGTTCTGAGTCTCCGGCCTGTTACAGGGAAGGCAGCAACAGAATCAATGGTTCTGAGTCCCCTGCCTGCAAGGGTGAGACAATAGCAGATCAACCTCCGTTCTGAGTCCTGTCAAGGAAAGGACTGTAACAGATCACCAACGTTCTGAACCTCTGGCCCGTGAGGGAAGAGGCAGTAATAGAGACCAAGTCCTGAGTCTCCAGCTTTGAGGCAGCAACAGATACGACCACGTTCTGAGCCTCCAGCCTGCGAGGAAAGAGATAATCTACGTTCAGACTTCATTCAGAGTCTTCGTCCAGCGAGACAACAACAGATGCAACACGTCCTGAGTCTCCATCCTAGAGAGACAAAGCGGATCGACTAAGGAGTCTTTAGCCCAGAGAGGCAGAAGACACACAGACATCTGCAACAAGGTTAAGCTCCGGTGAGCAAACCTTCACTCCAAGGTGCCTTTGCTTGCGTGTTCCAGGCTAAGGACCTTCTGCACCTACTCCAGGGCCACATCTTAGGACCCTTTGGTGCTCCAGGAGATCAGCATCTTACAGCGCTTCGTGTTCAAGGCTGTTGAAATGGATTCCTGCTCCTTTCCCACTGCATTATTACCAGCACAACCAGTGGATGAAGTCACCGCCACCGGACTGCTTACTCGACCACAGAGAATGTAACTATCACTTATCCAAACCTCTTCCAGAGACCTTGACATTGTTGTATATTATCAGTATATGATTTTTATAATTGACATTAGATATTACATAGCTGATTGCAGTTGATAAATAACCTTTCATATATTTCTTTAACCTGTTAATCCGCACCAGGACGCCGACGCACCGAACGCTCTTTGTTTGCACATGTCATTGTTTTGGAATAGAATAAATGAAGTGGGAAAAAGTTAATCTTGAGAAACTATATATTATTCTGAAGGTCTAAGCCTCAAGCATCGACGATTGATCGCTGTTTTTCGATTGAAAGCTTATAAGGAATGTATTTGCTACATTTGTGTAAGCAGTACATATCAAAACATGCAGAATAAAAAAGCAGTACGTACCATCATCATTGTAATAACGAGTCACAAACGCGTCCACTGCTGAAATCTCGGTTTAGTTAGAAAGGCAAGGGTCCAAAGAACAACATCTCATTGAGCACTTTTATTCCAACAAAACAATAACGTTATAATTTGGATGGATATTCCTTTGTTTACATTTCATTTCTTCGGGATAGTTATTGTTTGTGTCCGTTATGGAATAAATTACTCTCAAAAACAGCGTCTTGGTGGTAAAAACAACAACACTGTTTTGTAGCATACAGTTTTACAAACAGAATGAAACCATCCAAAAAAAAAGTCACAAATCCGCAGAATATTGTTTATTTGAATTTGGCGCTCTCTCATGACACCGCGTGACGCACGCTGTGACGCTCCTGTCATCTGACGGGGGCGTAACTTAGCGATCGCCTTTTTGCACATGTATTTTTCTTTTTTTCAACATTTACCTTGTGTGTGTGTGTGTGTGTGTGTGTGTGTCTTGTGTAGAACGTGACTGTATATGCATGATTTGCATCTCTATAAACGCACACCAGCGTATAATTACCGACTTTATGACGGCTGTCAATGACCGGCTATTATTGATGATGTGTGTTATCATCTCTATGGACTCGAATCAGCCTATGATTACTGACTGCAATCAGTGTGAATGTCTGGCAATATCAGTTTATCTCTGGCAGTCAGAGTATTGAGTATGTAGGCTACTAGACACAAAGCAAATTCTTCTTTTTTTTCTTTTTTTTTTCTTTTTTATTACTCAAATTATTCTTATTGTATTTTTAGTGCTCAAATAAATCACTAAAATTCTGTCTATTATTTTATAATTGAAAAACTATGTATAATGACAAAAATAGTTTGTTGAATTCTTCAATACATTTGGTGGTAATTTTCATCAAACAGAGGGGGTGGGGGGACTAGAAATATTCTCAGAAAAATGATTGCAGGAATCTCATTTTTCATGGGATCGTCTTCAAATTTGAAATATAAACTCATTAGACATGTGACTTTCAACCCATTACTTTTCTGGATTGCTCCAGGACTTATTTCATGTATTTGTTTATGAAATAAAAAAAAACATTCAGTGTCGTAAAACATTTTCAAGGCACTTCAGTGTCTATAACTTTTTTTTTTTTGAGCATTATCAACTCTGGATGATGGATAGTAAAGCCTAGAGTGTCTTCTTTCCAAAGATACCTAAATTGTGTGTGTAGCACTTTATTGACAGGAAATGTTACCATTGTAATTTAGGTAGGTCATTTTCAGCTGTGAGGCCCAAAATGGGGGGTGCAGGCTAACAGGTTAATGCATAATAAGGTTTTTCACCTTATTTGTTTCAGAGTAGTGACAGTTTATCTTTCCAGATAACGTAGCTCTGACATAGCAACATCCAACATAATCACTTGCATTTTATGCATCTTATGCACTTTATTCCTATTTCATTTATGCTATTCATTTAGTAGTTGTTGAATACTCTTATCTATCTATTGTTAATAAAATCTATTTTATTACACTCGTGTCTTCCTTGTGTTGATAATGCAGTAAAGGTTCTACAAGTTAGATATCCCACCAATCTTTCTTATGTGATGTACTCATAACCGCACCTTAAGTGATACTGTCACGGAAACACCAGGCTCTTCCACCAATCAGCGATCTCAATCACATGCACCTGACCGTCATTCACTAATCACCAGCACCACAGTATAAGAGTACGCAGTTCACACAAACACATTGTCTGGTTTCCATTATGGAAAAGAACTCAACTTGTATGTCAAGCTACTTACCTGCATTCTTGCTCCAAGTTTCCTGATGTCCTTCGTCTACTCCTTGTGTTCCTGTGTGTTTGCTACAATTACCTACCTGCATCCGATACCAGCTCCTGGAAACACACTCCGTAATCCCACGATCTCTCAAAACCTGGTAACAGAGAATATCTCCATCAGTATCATCTCCATTCGAGTTCAAGGTTCTATATCTGCCATTACTCGCCTGCTTCTGCTGTTCATCTACATCATTACAATAAACCCGTCTGTTTGATTCTAACCTGTCTGTGTCCTGAGCATAACCACACGTTACAGATAGGGGATCCCAAAATCATAATGTTATCCGTGTTGTGAGTACCCATCACTACGCTATTTCGCCTCCCCAGGTTGGCGAGAGCAAAATTCACTACATCTGTGAGGCAAGTATTAGAGTTTCAGTTCATTTGAGACACGTTTCAGAAAGTTGTTCACAGAGACATCAGAAAGCATACCCACTTTGCTTTATTTTACAAAAGCATTTTGTTACTATTGTATATACAAATAACAGTTTACATTTTCTAATGATTTCTTACTCTTATCTATATGAACAAAGTTCTTTTTGTTATCAGGAAACAATGCAAGGGATCATGCTGGCCCCTATACGCTGACCCGAGAAGTGTGTTATGCTCCGTACAAGATGCGTGAACTCTTAAGCTACGTTTACACAACAACGATGTAGTCAAACACTGAAAAGTTTTTCCCTTGCATTTTAAAGTTTCGCATATACACAATGTTTTCAAAACGATTCGTGTTTACACACATCCGTGAAAACGGCCAAAAATGCTGCATTATGTATGCCAGGCCTATAGTTGGTGCTGTCACCTTGTTAGTAAACAGCACCTGTAGGGAAGTGATGATATGATGTATATCAGGGATGGGCAACTGGCGGCCCGTAGGATCATATTAGACGCGGATGATCAATATTAAAACATTTGAAAATTGTCACGTAAAGATTGCTTTCAGTTTATCTATGGTTAGTACTATCTCTAACCGGGTGAGGTTGCTATAGTTTCCAGCCGCTCCCCGTATTAATTTCAGCGCAGTAGGACATGCACTCAAATGTAAACATTCACTAACATTTACAAATAATAAATGAGAAACTGACCATGAAAACAGTATTTTCCTGTCAAGATGGTAAACAGATTATCTTTTTACCAAATTCAAGGGGATACCCATATGTTTGGATTGTTTGGAAATCTGTATTTTTATTTAAATCGCCATCATGTCACTGCTCACAAACAACAGGGACGCCAGAGTTGCACTTGCCTCATATTTCAAAGGTAAATGGTAAACCTTTTTGCCAAATACATGACAGAAATGGTTGCACTGAACTGTGGGTTCTTAGGGGGTTCCTGTTAAGGGTTTCTGTGGGTCCTCAGTTTAATTGTTTAAATTTAAGGCCATGAAAAACTCTTAAATGGTACAAAAAGTCTTAATTATAAATGGTCTTAAATTGAGACAAAGACAAAAATTGTCTTTTGTTGATATGTCGATTTAAACTTCAAAAGGCTGTGATTTCACTAAATAAATATGAGTGCTGCAGTTTCAAAGTCAGGCGCTGCGCTGCTTTGTGTGCTGCGGTTACCGGGGAAACCGTTATATTCTGCTGTTCAGAAAGTGAAACCTGCTGGCAGAGAACGAATTTGCTTTTTCAATAAGCTCATCTGCTATTTTTAAATGTGAACCAGTGGATTGGCAAGAAGCTAATGCTATATAAAAATCTAAACATTTAAGACATTAAGATATACTGTATGTAATTTAATATAATAATTGATTGATAATAGTAGTTTAATATAACTGATACTTATGATTCATTCTTTGTCTTAAAAATTGTTTAAAGACTGAAATGTGAAGTTTAGGTCTTAAAAAGGTCTTTAAATATCTTAAATTTGATTTTAAAACTCCTGCAGATACCCAGTTATACTATTGTACCATTTGGAGTAAATTTTTTTTTTTTTTTTTTTTGAAATAAGCCCTTTTTAACTGTCCTCTTAGGTTGTTTTGAGAATGTTCTGTAGGCCGCTACTGTACATTTGTTTGTTGCAAATTTACAGACAATGCAATTGTTTACATTGGCTTGTTGGGGTAAAATTGCTGTCAAATGACAACAGTTTCCCTTCTGAATTAGCATAACTGCACAAGTTTTATAGTCAATATCTTTAAGAACAAATTACATTAATTATACTTTGATAGTGACGAGGGCCAGAATTTTTTCTCATTTATACCAAGGGGCCAGATTAATCCACGTCTATACACACCTTTTACATCGTCTTACTCAATTTCCTTTTTATTGAAGGAAATCAAAGTTGCCCATCCTTGCTGTATATGATGCGCCTCCGCTGTTGGTTGTAATATTGAAGTAAATCCACACTTTGCTGAAGAAGCGTTAGCAAACTCTTGAGCAACAACAACAGTACCATGTACTCCGCCATTGTTGTGTATGTTTTTTCACGCTTGCCTTTAAAATTGACATGTACTGCGCATGTCTACATACCTAACACGTACTACGCACGCACATGACATCACCGTTTTCAAAGATTCCCGTATTGGGTGTTTACATGGAAACGGTAACGGTGCCGTTTTCAAAAATGCGATTTCAGTCCCCAAAACGCCGTTGTCGTGTAAACGAACAGTCAAAACGCATAAAGTTTCCCGTTTTTGGCTGAAAACATTGTCGTGTAAACGGCCCCTTATTCGGTGTGTAATGGGACAGGATGAGTTGAAAAGGAGCATTTCAGGGCCCCTTTTCCCACCTGTATCTGCGTGTGAGGTGGAAGTTACTGTATCAAAAACCGGTTGTGCAGGTCAGCATTCAGCCCCCCACACCCATTCCGCTATTCATACTGAATAAATACTGCTGATGGCCTCATCAATGGCCAGCATGTGTGTCAATAATCATTAAACGTCTCTGCAAACATCCCTGTGATGTCAATGCACACCCTCTGTTGGTTGAGACGACAATTGTTTGAACCAATCTAGGCACGGATGGTGGGACTAGGCATCAACAATCATTCCTGTTTGGCTCAGAGGAAAGTGGTTCAAAAGAATAGTAGTTATTTTTACTGTGGGCAGCTTTATTTTGACTGAACGTGCTTTTTGTATCTACTATGGACTATTTAAATTGAGCAGTGTAAGGTTTTTTTTTTTCTTCCCCCTCTAAAGAGGTGGATGAAATGAAGTGTACCAGTGCGATCTAATCCGATGCATATAGTGAGGAGTACAGCCACAGGATCCACACATTTGATTGTTACAGCGGGTAAAATAAGTATTGAACACGTCACCATTTTTCTCAGTAAATATATTTCTAAAGGTGCTGTTGACATGAAATTTTCACCAGATGTCGGTAACAACCCAAGTAATCCATACATACAAATAAAACAAAACAAATAATTTCAGAAATTAAGTTATGTGTAATAAAATGGAATGACACAGGGAAAAAGTATTGAACTACTGAAATGTATTTATATAATACTTTATACAAAAGCCTTTGTTGGTAATGACAGCTTCAAGACGCCTCCTGTATGGAGAAACTAGTCGCATGCATTGCTCAGGTGTGATTTTGGCCCATTCTTCCACAGAGTCTTCAAATCTTGAAGGTTCTGTGGGCCTCTTCTATGAACTCTGATCTTTAGTTCTTATTTTCTATTGGATTCAAGTCAGATGATTGGTCTGGCCTTTCTAGCAGCTTTATTTTCTTTCTCCGAAACCAATCGAGATTTTCCTTGGCTGTGTTTGGGATCATTGTCTTGCTGAAATGTCCACCCTTGTTTCATCTTCATCATCCTAGTACTGTAGGTGTTGAGACTGAACCAGCTAATATTAATTTCCACTGACAAGTGGCAGGATTACTTTCTAATTACTGATAGATTTCAGCTGGTGTCTTGGCTTTCCATGCCTTTTTGGATCTCCCTTTCTTCGTGTTCAATACTTCCGTGTCATTCCATTTTATTACACATAACTTAATTTCTGAACATATTTGTTTTGTTTTCTTTGTATGTATGGATTACTTGGGTTGTTACCGACATCTGGTGAAAATTTCATGTCAACAGCACCTTTAGAAATATCTTTACTGAGAAAAATGTGACATGTTCAATACTTATTTTACCTGCTGTATATTTATCTAAATGCCTTTTATATAGTTTCTGAAGATCATTTACATTAGAACAGTTGAACTCAGTATATTTTTCTCTCATTTTGTGTGTAGTTTGTGAAAGTCCTTTGCACTGATTGTATTTTTACTGCACATGCAAGACAATTTTCACAATGGTTTTCATTATGCTTGCTATACACTGTCCATTTGTTATTCATGTTCAGATTGCAAAGGTGTACACAGTATTAGTAATTTGCATTCCCAAGAATGACTGAATAACTTAATAGCTAAAAAATTTCACACACAGTCACATTTTAAAACAAGTCTATTTCAGTCACTAATCTATATATGACATTTATAAATTTCAGTGATTTCAGTAGGAAAAGCTAGCAAATTTTCAACCAAAAGAAAGGTAAAAAAAAATTCAGAGCAGCATATTGTCCATGACCTTCACAAAAACCCTAAAAATATTACAAATGAATGGGCCTACAGCCACAGGTTTAGGAAGGAATTGCTTATTTTATGAAATATAATAGTAATAAATAGTTTTGTACACCTAGCTGAGTGGTATTGTTCTAAAACAGGGTTTTAATTCTGACATTTTAAATTAGCCTTGGACGAGCTCGCCGGCGTCTTCACTCGGATTATTTTGTCATAATAGCATAACTTAAAATATTTGTTTTTTGGTCATAAGAGAAGAACATCATTCATGTACTTTTGTATGAGCAGGCAGCTTGAAATGTGGAATTTAAACGAATGAAGTCAAATCGAAAACAAAATACAAAACTGCAATTAGGTGTGCATTTACAAATAATGAAAACGTAAACGGATTTTCTAAGTCTTAACTAAATATTTGTGTGAATTATATTTTAAAGTGATATTCTAATATAGATGGTGTCTGATAGGCTAATTTATGTATTAGACTATCAAAAAACGAATTCTTATCAAGAGCCGTCTGATCTGGCCATTTAACTACCGAATGTTGTTCCTTGCACCACCTGGTGGATAAATAAAAACAAAAGCAGACAGAATAGAAATAGAATAGAAAATGTTATTGTTAGAGGGTCAAGAATTAATGAACAATTTAAGAATTAATGAATGATTGATGAACAATTTGCTCAGGAGTTGACCCTCAGTCATTTTTGGGCCTTTGTGTTTTTATTTGACCTGACATTTGTGATTATTTACTTATAACATTTGAATGTCTAAAGTCTGATACACTGTACATTTGCTTCTGGAAAGTATTCACAGCGCTTCACTTTTCACATTTTGTTATGTTATGGATTAAAATGGATTAAATTCATCATCATTTTTCACCAAATTCTCCAAACAATACCCCATAATGACAACATGAAAAGTTTGTTTGAAATCTTTGCAAATTTATAAAAAAAATAAATCACATGTACATAAGTATTCACAGCCTTTGCCATGATACTGAAAATTGAGCTCAAGTGCATCCTGTTTCCTCTGATCATCCTTGAGATGTTTCTACAACTTGATTGGAGTCCACCTGTGGTGAATTCAGTTGATTGGACATGATTTGGAAAGGCACACACCTGTCTACACTGCCCTCCAAAAGTTTGGAAACGCCCTAGAAAAGTGGGGTTTTGGGCAATATTGGCATGAATCCTTTTTAATTTGTGATAATTTTGCACTGATAAGGGACAACACAAACTACGAAAACATTTTATTACATAAACAGTTTATACATAGAAAACTTAGTTTACAAATATTAAATTTAAAATTTATCCGACCTAAATTGTGTTCTAATTGGTTCATTGTATTCTGAACTTAATTGGCAATCAATTGTTGAAGCTATTAAGGTGTGCTGACTCAAATCTTTTAAAAACCTGGGCCAAGTTTAAACCAGTAAACCGGCATCACAGCTGGCAAAGGGGCATGTCTGACTTTGACGTGTATATATTGCCAT
>JAFVLL020039648.1:0-25636 GCA_021397915.2 Tor tambroides | reverse complement strand
GTCCTGCTTCACAGAGGACGGTTTAGGTTGCAAAAGTACAGAGGAGAGTGTGAATTTTCAATTTAAATTGCTTTATCCACATGTAAAGGGCATGTGGGTGGACAGGGTGATTTTAGCAGGGGGGATTGAGAGAGTTCAGGGAGTAAGAAGAGAAGAAAACAGCAGATGGACTTTGGATCAGTCTCACAGTGACTTGGCAGTCAGATTTCATACTTTGCACGTATGGAGTGATTCTCTCATTCAGTCATACAGACACACACACACACACACACACACAGTAAAAAAGAGACCGAAAAATAGACAGAACTTGGAATGATTTAAATTTTAGGATTCTTTTTCAAGAATAAATGTTCTGACAGCAATATGTAGCATAATGTAAATAAAGTGCCTTACTGTAACTGTGGCTTTTGCTAAAATGTGTTATTAAATCATCTGTACTTACAGATATACTCCTTGCTGTTTCTCTACTGACCGCAAAACAAAAATATTAACATAAGGGCCGATAATCGAAAAAAGTAAAAACAGCATGTGTGTACATACAGTACAGATACAAGATATATAACTGGTAGAAGCATCAGTCATCATATTCAGGAGCTTGTCATAATAAAATGCTGTATAGTGATTTGTCAGCAGCTCCATGGGCCTGGTTGGGCAACAGAGTGTATTTTTTGGAGCCTGGCCTTTTGCATGGGCAATATAACACAATAAGGTTACATTAGCCGTTACTTTTCCCAGTAGAGATATGCTTAATGAGCTGGAGACATCTCCAAACCCAGCGCCAACACTCGCACCTCACACCTCAGGCGATGGGGCAACAAGAGTGTGAGTGTTTTTGTGGTCAGGCGCATCATGGCTGTTAACCAGACAGAAATACAAATTAGCGCCAACATGTCTACAGTCCTTGGGGAACATTATAGAAGAAAGAAAAACATATTTTTATGTTACAATTTTATATTGCACACATACATTTTAGATTAAATTTCTGTCCAAAGCAAAATAAATAAATATTTAAAAAATGGCATTGCTGTCATTAACACTATGCTTTAATAAATTTAAATAAAATTATTATATTTTTTTTGTGACTCATTAAACTTCCCTGCTGAGGTGTTCCTCAAACAGCAGCATCATTCATTAACACATCCATTAGATGACAACTGGCCATCCGCTCATGTCCCTTCTACGGTGTGTTCATCTCAATATGCTTAGTACAGGCCCATGTGCCTACAAGATTTGACCAGGAATGCCACTGCTCAGCACAAAGTCTCAAGACTTATCACCGTACTGTGTGATCAGAGTTATTTTGTCTGGTCCCACAGGTGCCAGAGATAATACGGCTGGTCATGTGATGGACATGGGATGCCAGGGAGGTCTGAGCAGCCGAGAACAGAACCAGCGGCCTTCAGCCCGATCTGGAATAGTAGTGTTAACAATCAACATGGGAGCAGCGATGCAACCACGAAAAGCATTGACATCACTTTACTGTACAACTGCAGAAATGACACCACTGACCCAATTCACAAGGATCTCAAATTTAGATTGCAGTTAAAGAAATATCATAACTTTATATGTGAGTTTAAGTGTTCCTCCACTCAGATTGTACTTGCCCTCTCAGGTTTTGGTGTCACACAGAGTCTTGTGCCAGCTGTTTTCACAGATCTGACAGTCACACACATCTGGTCAGATCACAGCCACAGGTTGAGGTGTTACCTTATACTATTTTAAGTTTCATCAACACATTGTTTCTTAATTAAACTAATTTGATAACGACACCTAATAAACCTATTCCCAGATCATGATGTAAAAATTAAATAAATAAATAAATAAAATGAATTAATTTCGTTATGATGAAAATTGGGAATGTAATGATACACCCAAAAAAATTAATTAATTAGTTTCCGTCAAACTGATGTGCTCCCCCATCACTTCTCATTTCTATCATGACCAAATATAAACTTTTTTAAAAATTGTTTTCTAAAATGCTTGGCATGATGGTAATAATAGCAGTATTGGGTACAGTGACTGAGTTCATTAAAAACATAAAATAATTATATTTTTCAGACATTTTTTAAAATGAAGGTTTTCAAGGAAAAGAGCAAAGTATAATTTTAATACAACATACATTTTATATAAAAGTACTATACAGGAAAAGTTCTGGAGAATTTAACAATTCATAACTTTCTGATTAGAAAGAAGTTATTAAAGTCATCAAAATATTAGTTTAAAGCTATTATGTGTCCTTTTTCACGAGTTCACCCTCACATATAATCTGATTGAGCAAATAGTAAGCATATTTGACGTGCTGTCCTGAGGGACGGCTTCGAGCTCGGAATATAGCCCGAACCCAGAGAACTCCCCCTATCCCTAGTATGGGATGAGTATAGATTAAGAGTGAGGAGTTGGGGTGGAGGAGGGTGGAGTGGGACAGAGGTGAGTCGGCTGTCTGTATGTATACGTATCAAGCTAGTTAGGATGATCTGATTGTTCTCCTCCTGAACTTTGTTAATAAAACATCATAAAATGAGAATGACTGGGGTTTTACAAAAGAAAATTATTTAAAAAAATTCCTACAGGACAGAAAAGCTTGAATAACTGAATAATTATCCGTACACACACACACACCTCCACTTTCTCTTGATGGTAAATTCTCCAACTGTTGGGGGTTGTAATGGGCTTTCCAGGCTAAATTAAATAACATGTCTTCAGAAATAAGGTGCAGAAACACACTTAATGTGTTTCTAACTTGACTGGTACAGGAGAGATGGCAGAATAGAAAAAGACCCACAAAATGCTGCATTTGGACTGTCAATAAACACCAATTATACAAGTACATGTGTAAAAACTTTTAAAAATGTATTTTAAAAGTACTTGGGGTTCCTAAATTGCAATTTTATTATGCAGTTCCTCATGTCATGATCTGGGCAGCAGGATGTAGTGACAGAGGGAATTTAGTGGGTCAGGACACACGCACAAACCCTAAACATTCAGTGACTGACCTCATTAACTCAGAACAGACACTAACAGAGCTACCGGTCATCCCTCTCGTTAACACAGCCCTGGGGTACGGACAAGGAAAAGAGTGGCAGCTGTCCATAGGGAGCTAAAGCATTCTCAGAGAACAGACTCATCTTCCCTGAATTAGCTCCCGTGACCCTGCAGACCCTCTGCTGTAGGGAGGTGACCTCCACCTGCCCCGTCCCAGACATGCACCAATAACAATAATGCTGAATGCCTGCTTAATACAAACTATCAAATTAGAGAAGTCACTAGTTCAAAACTTACAGTATATGGCTGGGATACTGAAGACTGAAGCCTGTTCTTTGAGATGAAAATAGGCCCAAGCGTTTCAGGCTAGGAGCTGATATGACCTGCAGGTGCTCAGAAACATCAAAGGAAATTCACTTTTGGAATTCATCTGAGCCTTCAGGGCAACTCTAATGCTTACCAGCTTGAGGATTCATCCCCTATGCACTTTAAAACTGAAATAAGTCATCTTATTTCAAAAAATAGTTTTTAATGCATATGTACTGTAGGCCTTGCTGCCTACATAGAAAACTGCCTGCATACTGAGGCCACATAACGAAAATGGAACTGAATAACTAATTTGGAACACCTTCAGCAACTCCTACAAACCTATATCATATAAATAGCATTGATGTGAAGTGAATGAGAGAAATACTGTAACTCACAACTGATTCCAATAGTTTGGTGTTAGCATGTTGCTAAGCTAACTATGGAAGCCTGTTTCTGCCATTGGAAAAAAAAAAAAGGTAATTGCGACTTTTTATCTCACAATTCTGACTTTTTTCTAGCAATTGCGAGTTTACATCTCACAATTCTGACTTTTTTTCTCAGAATTATGTGATATAAACTTGCAATTGTGAGTTATAAAGTCAGAATTATGGGATATAAACTCGCAATTCTGACTTTTTTCCCCTCAGAATTGTGAGATGTAAATTCGCAACTGCGAGTCATAAAGTCCAGTTCTGAGGAGAAAAAAAGACTGATACGCTCTCAGAATTTTTCACAATTCTCACAATTCTGACTTAATAACTCACAATTGCAAGTTCATATCACACAATCCTGACTTCATTTCTCAGAATTGCGAGTTAATATCTCGCAATTTTGACTTTATAACTCACAATTGCAAGTTTATATCACATAATTCTGAGAAAAAAAAGTCAGAATTGCCAGTTTGTATCAGGCAATTCTGAAAAAAAAGTCAGAATTGCAAGATAAGTCGCAATTACCTATTTTATTTTTTTATTCAGTGGTGGAAACGCTTCCATAGCTAATGATACTCTAAGCAAAAATATATATAGTAAATAGCACACACAAATATTGGATTTAAAAAGCTTTTAAAAATTATATTAAACTATTTTTATTGACACATTTACATGGTATATATACACAACCTTTTATATGTTTTTTAAAAACAAAGTTATGTAATACTATTACATAAAAATACAGTAACAATGTTAAACAATATTGTGAAATATTATTATAATTTAAAATAACAGCTTTCTATTTCAATATATTTAAAAATGTAATTTATTCTTCTGATAGCAAAGCTGAATTTCCAGCACTCATTACTTCAGTCTTCAGTGTTACATGATTCTTAAGAAATCATTTTAATATGGTTCTCAAGAAAAATTTCTTATTATTATCAATGTTGAAAAAAATTGTGCTGCTTAATATTGTTGTGGAAACAGTGATACTTTTAAAGAAAGTTTAAAACAACAGCATTATATTACTTACATACGTATATTACTTATTATATCAACATTATAAAATATTATATTTAGATTATAAATATCTTATAATGTACTCACTGTTGATCAAATTAATGCCCCAAACCATTAAATGGTATTTCTCCCACTTCATCCACAAACTTCTCACTGATCTTGTCACAATGCATTCGGTCACATTATCTGTGCCTCAATACATCTAAGTGCATTTATGATGCATTAAAATGCTGTCTACATAAGCATCTCACTAAGTTTTGGAACAGAGCAAGTATGAAGAAACTAAGTACAAGAACAGTGGAGCATCATTAATGACAAGGTATACACCAGTGTGGCTTTTCATTTGAAGGGCTCTTCATTTATAAAATGATTATTTGTTTCACAGATGGCCACAGTTTTGCGTGTGTCCCTATTATGTCATCCAGCCCACAGAAAAATTCATTTCCTCTTAAAAAATGAGAAAAGCAGGAAGACTGGTTTGTAAAAGTGAAGAGGGCCTCACATTGACCATACTGTGCCTCTCACCGCAAATAAGAAATAAAACTTTGGTAAGAACAAAGCCCAAAGACACAATAAAAGGTTGAATTACAACAAAAAAAAAACCCCACAGAGTATCACTCTAAATTGGAATTATAATACTCTGAATGAATGTTATACCAGACTTTACATCCCACCACGTGATGTGTCATATATCAAAGTTATATTATAGAGCACATTTCCATCTCACAGGCCTCAGGGGATGGAGAGATGGACAGCAGTGCCAGACACTGGACACCAAACTCAACTCTATTACAGGCTTTAAATGGTGAAATGTCATGACCAAAAAGAGAGGTTATATATTAAATATAGATTTCATGTGTGTGTGTGTGTGTGTGTGTGTGTGTGTGTGTGTGTGTGTGTCCTTATGATGTTACAAAGGCATTTCACAGTGCTTTTGCATACTGTGCCAGCAGAGGGAGTTTTGAGTTTTCCTTTCACACATAAGACTTGCTCACTGAATGAAAAAAGTTTTTTTTCTCTCACATTCAGTACAAAAATGCAAAGGCTGAATGAAATGAGCTCCCTTTACATTGCATTTCTTAGTATAGTGAATTTTTCAGAGAAATATTTAATTCTGAAGTATGCATATCTTTTGTGTAAATATGAATTATAATAATTCAGAAGGGAAAAATAAATGATGAACTGGCACAATTTATAAACACTTCTATAGTTAGCTCAAAGTGTGGTGAAATAAAATAAAGGTAGATTTAAGCTCACAGGGAATGGGGTGTTTCCTTTACAAAGCTTCTCTTACGCATGCAAATTTAATTTACGCTTACAGTCTTATGTACACTTTCACAAATCTTACCCTGCGTATGCAAATATTTTAGGCATAATTCTATGAAAGTAAATTAATGCCTAAAATATTTGCATACGCAGGGTAAGATTTGTGAAAGTGTATATAAGACTGTAGTAAGAATTAAATTTTTACCTCATAATAAAAAAGTATCAAACAAAACGTTTATTTGTAAAGAAAAAATGATTTGCAGCATTTTGCTGTTACTCGTAAGTGTAATTCATGTATTGTGAAACTGCAGCTTCATGCTAACACAAAATAAATATGATCTGCATTCTTATGACTTCTATTTTTTCATGCTTACACTTTTGGCATGGATTTTTTGCCAAAATACGGTCAAAAGCACTGCAAGCCTGTGAACAGTGATTTGCAAGCGAAAACAAGTTTAAAGAACTGCAAAACGGATTAACCGTGTAGAACCAATCTGTATGTGTAAAAAAACAGACTGTCAAATGTCTAAATGACTTGTGTATGTAGGGCAAAAAGTTCCCAAAATAATCCGATATGTACAGCTCTGTCTTTCTTTTATCTGCGCTTACAGTTTTGGCACGATTCTCTCACTAACTGAGTTTTGCAAGTGTGAAGGGGAGGGCGGGTCCAACTTCTTTTTGTATCCAATCAAATGAGGCTCTCGGTGACTCTCCATTTACTCTTTTCTGATTGGTTCAAATAAACATATCATACGCCAAGACATTTATCTTCATTTAGATCGGGAACATTCTCGCTGCCGGAATGATACTTTTAAAGTACACATACAGTAAAAAAACAAACAAAAAAAACAAATACCAACTTAATTAAAACATGATATTTTATAAGTTGTGTACCATTAGGCTATGTGTTCATACTGAATTTCGAGCTGTGTAGTATCCTTCTCCTCCTAAACAGGCTATATGATATATTTAGTTTATTGTAATATTATATTGTAATTTTGATGATAATTAAAGAAGGCCTAGTATCTGCACTAGCCTAATACATGCATAATTTCACCTGTCTACTGATCAGGGATGGTTAAATTTTTTAACAAAAATTTGGTTCAATAATAATTGAACCAACAGAAGCAACAGTAATATTTTTTTCTTTAACGTTGTAATTTAAGGGGACTTTACAAAACATTACTAAAATATTTATTAAATATTTATCTCTAAATTATTCACTATTTATCATCTGTAATACCATCGTGTAACACTAGATGACTGTTTAGCTCTCTCTTTATATAAACACATAAACATGGCTGTGTATGGCTAAAATTTTGAATCTATATATTTAGACATGATTAAATACATATTTATCAAAGTTTTTGCATTAGTCAAATCTGGACACAAAGAAAGCATTTTGTTACTCATTCTTGATTCATATAATAGCTTGATCGGTCACATGAAAGTAATCAGAATCAATACTGAAATTTCAAAAATATACAGTTGAGTGTTAAAAACCATAAACAGAGACATGGTTTGAAAAATCGACAAAATCAGATTTAAGTAGCTTTATTGGCAAAGCAAAAAAAAAAAGGTTTTACAACGTCTAGCACTCTGATACCATAGTGTTGAGCATTATCACATAACATCATTTTAATTATAAAGTTTAACATCAGTGGTGTAAGCAGATTATGAAATTTCAATGTAAAGCGAAACCAAACCAAATAATGTTAACACCAGCTCATAATTCAGTATGAACACATGGGAGTCTAGCCTAAAGGAACACGACTTATAAAATATCATGTTTTTTTTATTTATTTATTTAATTAATTATTTTTACTGTATGTGTACCTTAAAAGTATCGAGAACGTTCCCGAACTAAATGAAGATAAATGTCTTGGCGTATGATGTGTTTATTTGAACCAATCATATAAGAGTACATGGAGAGTCAGCGAGAGCCTCATTTGATTGGCTACAAAAAGGTGGACCCGCCCTTCCCCTCATGCTTGCAAAACTCAGTTTAGTTAGAGAATCATGCCAAAAGTGTAAGCGCAGATAAAAGAAAGACGGAGCTGTACAGATCGGATTATTTCGGGAACTTTTTGCCCTACATACACAACAAGTCATTTAGACATTTGACAGTCTGTTTTTTTACACATACAGATTGGTTCTACGCGGTCAATCTGTTTTGCAGTTCTTTAAACTGTTGTTTTCGCTTGCAAATCACTGTTCACAGGCTTGCAGTGCTTTTGACCGTATTTTGGCGAAAAAACCGTGCCAAAAGTGTAAGCGCGGAAAAATGGAAGTCATAAGAATACAGATCATATTTATTTTGCTTTAGCATGAAGCTGCAGTTTCACAATACATGAATTACACTTACGAGTAACAGCAAAATGCTGCAAATCATTTTTTCTTGCGCTTGAAACGCGATTTACACCTTTACAAAGCTTCTCTTACACATGCAAATTTAATTTACGCTTACAGTCTTATGTACACTTTCACAAATCTTACCCTGCGTATGCAAATATTTTAGGCATAAATTTACCTTCATAGATATTCTATGTGATATTACAAACACTAAAAATCAACACTGTAGTCCAAACGAGCTGTTCGTTGTAGTTCTTGAAAAGGGATTTTTTAAAAAACAAAATATCTCCCTTTGGAGTAGACTTTGAGCTTTGTAACTTTTTAGATCTTTTTATGCCCAAACACACATACTACACACTGACTAAAATTCAAAAAGTGAAAAAGCATAATAGGACCCCTTTAAATACAATGTTAATAATTTACTGATAATGATTCTCTCAATTTAAACTTGTAAGTGTTTTAAGTGAATAAATGAATAAATTCATAACATGATTATTAGATCATCTTATTTAATATTTTTTTTGTTCATTTATTTCAATAAAACATGACTAAAAAGTGTTTGGGATCAAAATCATTCAATATTAATAATAAATAAACCACGCTGTGGCAAATGATTTCTTTGGTAGATGGTTTTATATGAATAATGAATCAGACTATCATTATTACAGGTTGTTTAAGCCATGTATTATGTTGCAGTTAGTTTAATTTACTGGCCAAAGCCAATTTGTAATTGCATAGTAAATTTTGGATTCTTGTTGTGGTACACAGTGGCCATGCATTCGTATGTGTGGTGCATGTTAGATTCAATTCACTGACTAATCTAAAATCAGAAAGGTGGAAAAATACCAGCAGCATACACTGACAGAGACTGCGGGCCGGCTGCAGTCAAGCTCAGAGCCTCTAATTGTGTAATCCAATGGCTGACCGTGATCTTTTAGTCGTAAGTTCACATCAGTTACACTGCGCATTCATCCAGGCACACCTTACTCATTCACGACTTCACCTATCCATCAATCAATGCCTCCATCAATACACAGAGTCAATCAATCAATCACCCCAGAGCTCAGCAGCCAAAAATACAGTGTTCAATCTAACGTCCAGTGCTTCTCTACCCAGGCATATAGATTTTCTATAGGGGCAAAGACAGAAAAAGACATCTAACTGAGAACAGAGCCTTTTTGCATTGCAACAAAGACCTTTCAGGAGAAAGCTGTACGGGCAACATATGTGGGACAAGGTTATGATTATTTATAGAATGGCTAAAAATATTGGACAGTATGGTTTATGGCACAGTTTGTTGATCTCCAGATTTTGGAGTTGGAAAGTAATGCTGCTGGGTTCAGAGTAGCATTTAGGTCACTAGCTACTCAGATAAGGTTGCACTTATTTTATTTCAACAGTCTGGAAGCATATGATTTTGCGAGTATTTTGGTTTGCAGATATATAGAGGTGCATCTCAGTAAATTAGAATGTTGTGAAAAAGTTCATTTTTTCTTGTAAGTTATTTCAAAAAGTGAAACTTTCATATATTTTAGATTCATTGTATGTAAAGTAAAACATTTCAAAAGTTTTGTTGTTTTAATTTTGATGATTAGAGCTTACAGCTCACGAAAGTCAAAAATCAGTATCTCAAAATATTAGAATATTTGCATTTGAGTTTCAATAAATGACCATCCCTACAGTATAAATTCCGGGTATCTCTTGTTCTTTGAAACCACAATAATGGAGAAGACTGCTGACTTGGCAATGATCCAGAAGACAATCACTGACACCCTCTACAAAGAGGGTAAGTCACAGTTATTACTGAAAGGGGTGGCTGTTCACAGAGTGCTGTATCAAAGCATATTAAATGCAAAGTTGACTGGAAGGAAGAAACTGGTTAGGAAAAGGTGCACAAGCAACAGGGATGACTGCAAGCTTGAGAATAAAGTCAAGCAAAGCCGATTCAAATACTTGGGAGAGCTTCACAAGGAGTGGAATGAAGCTGGAGTCAATGCATCAAGAGTCACCACGCTCAGACATCTTCAGGAAAAGGGCTACCAAGCCACTTCTGAACCAGAGACAATGTCAGAAGCATTTTACCTGGGCTAAGGAGAAAAAGAACTGGACTATTGCTCAGTGGTCCAAACTCCTCTTTTCAGATAAAGGTAAATTTTGAATTTCATTTGAAAATCAAGGTCTAGAGTCTGGAGGAAGACTGGAGAGGCACAGAATTCAAGCTGCTTGAAGTCCAGAGTGAATTTTCCAAAGTCAGTGATGATTTGGGGTGCCGTGACATCTGCTGGTGTTGGTCCACAGTGTTTTATCTAGTCCAAAGTCAATGCAATCGTCTACCAGGAGATTTTGGAGCACTTTATGCTTCCATCTGCTGACAAGCTTTACAGAGATACTGATTTCCTTTTCCAGCAGGACTTTAGCACTGCCCACACTGCCAAAGTTACTAAAGCTGGTTCAATGACCATGGTGTTACTGTGCTTGATTGTGGCCCAGCAAACTTCCATGTCAAGACACCTGAAAGTCTGCAGTGTACCATGAAAGGAAGATGAGAGACACCAGACCCAACAATGCAGATGACCTGAAGCCTGCTATCAAAGCAACCTGGGCTTCCATACCACCTCAGCAGTGCCACAAACTGATCACTTCCATACCACGCAGAATTGAGGCAGTAATTAAAGCAAAAGGAGCCCCTACGAAGTATTGAGTACATATACAGTAAATGAACATACTTTCCAGAAGGCCAACAGTTCACTAAAAATGATTTTTTTTTTATTGGTCTTATGAAGTATTCTAATTTGTTGAGATAGTGAATTGGTGGGTTTTTGTTAAATGTGAGCCTAAATCATCACAATTAAAAGAACCAAAGACTTAAACTACTTCAGTCTGTGTGCATTGAATTTATTTAATACATGAGTTTTGAGTTGAATTACTAAAATAAATGAACTTTTCCACGACATTCTAATTTACTGAGATGCACCTGTATACACAAATTGCTGGTCAAAAGTTTGGATTTTTTTTTTTTTTTTTTTTTTTGGAAAAAGTCTCTTATGCTCACCAAGGCTTCATTTATTTGATCAAGCGTACAGTAATATTGTGAAAATTATTACAATTTTAAATAACTTTGTATTAATTGAATATATTTTAAAATGTAATTTATTCCTGTGATGCAGAGTTGAATTTTCAGCATCATTACTCCAGTCTTCAGTGCCACATGATCCTTCTGAAATCATATACTATGTTGATTTTATGCTCAAGAAACATTTCTCAAGAAACATATCAGTGTTAAAAGCATTTTTTTTTTGCTGCTTAATGTATCTTGTGAAAACCGCGATACAATACCATATAAGGTATTCTGAAAAAAAGGTATGAGAATCCTGCAATACTGAATCAAAGTGCAGAAATTATAACAGAAAATACATTATTATTGTGTCAAAACCAGGGCTGTCAATTGATTTCAATTTCAATTATGGTAATGCTTATATTAACAATTAATTGGTCAAATTAATATTGCTGAGAAAAGCCTCTAAGTAAAGACAGTCATTGACATAGTCATAATCATTGACAAAAATTAGCTTTAGATTATCACAAAATCATTGCAAAAATTAGCTTCAATATATTATAAGTCAATATATTATTTTATTTCAAAGCATTAAACAAAGTCATTCATTCATTCATCCATTCCAAATGAATCCATTTGATCTACACATGCATCAGACTTTGGTTAATGCTTGCCATCTCACTGTATTTTTAGTGTCTTGTGCCATGAGTGCTGCTTTAAAAGAAAAATGCAGTTTAAAATGTATTATTTTATTTATTTATTTATTCTTTCTGTATAGTGTGAAAATATGATTAACTGTGTTACTATTTATTATAACAATATGTATTATAATAAATTGTGCTAAGAAATTGTAATGCATTTATTATAACATTCTTTTTTACAGTTAATCACACCTTAAATTAACACGTTAAAGTCAACACTAATAATCACTAACAAGTCATTAATAAATATATTCTAATAATGATTCATTAATAAGAAGAAAAAGTTTAATTGATAAATGTAATATAATTATTTGTATTTAAAAAAACAGCAGCATGACTGTGACTATCAAAATAAGTTAAACTAAAGAGATTTGAACCAGATAAAAGTAGTTCTTTTAGACTTGGAACACTTTTTGGACTTTGGGTCTTGTAATGAAGACTCAAATACACACTTAAAGTTGTACTGTCAAGAGAAAAAAAGAGACTTTAGTGTTTTGTCATAAGAGGGCCGGTTCTTCAAAGATTTCTCAAGACGAAAACATTACTAGGTTACACATTCCTAGAACAGCGTTCTCTTTCAAAGAGTATATTTCCTCAAATGTTAAGCTCACCACAAGTCCTCCTGTAAAAACCATGTTAATCCACTGACCAAACCCCTGAGCTCCGTAAGCCGCTCTGTCTGGCTTCTCTTGCCATACCAGCAGCATGTGTACCCTGCCACGTCTCCCCTCCATTCAAATAAAGCATGTTCCAGCATACATATTTAATGAGGCACAGATTAGAAAACTGGATTTAGAATCTGTAAAAGAGGATTAATATTTAAGCAAGGAACCAATTTCCCTTCAAAACCAAGAAAGACGGAGAACAGTCCAAAGTTTGGGAAGGCCCCAAAAAATCAGCTAGTCGTAGAGAAATGACTAGGTACATAATCGTCTTCTATATTTAATAAGGAAAAGAACATTTAGTCTACTCCCCTGAGTGGAGTCCAAATACAGGTTTTCACAAGACCGTGATTTCTGTGGCCAACAATGTTCAGCATGAAAATGATCATCATTCACAGTGTCTGAGATTGATGACTTTATTTACTGTCAGGTTCGAGTGTGTGCTTGTCTAATGTAGAGTTCCATATTTGGGTTGTGGCCAGAAATTGATCTTGATGATGAAAATATACAGGAGTCAGTTTGGTTATAGAGTCAGTCATTTATAACTAGTGCTGGGCAACGATTAATCGCGATTAATCGCATCCAAAATAAAAGTTTTTGTTTATATAATATATGTGTGTGTGCTGTGTATATTCATTATGTATACATAAAGACACACATACAGTATATATTTTTAAAATGTTACATGTATATATTTATATTCATGTAATTTATATTATATATAAATATATTTAATATATAAACATAACATATTTGTCTTATACATTGTATTTACATATACATAATAAATATACAAAATACACAGATATATTATGTACACAAAAACTTTTATTTTGGATGTGATTAGTCGCGATTAATCATTGCCCAGCACTATTTATAACTGAACTGTTTATGAATGTAACCATAGATCATAGACTCCCAAACAGGACTGACAACTCTATTATGGTGTGGGTGTAGCATCTGTGCCTTTCTTTCTAAAACATTATCTAGGTATATTGTAGGGTAATGTAGGTCACATTAAAGACATAGTTCACCCAAAAATGGAAATTCTGTCATCATTTACTCACCCTTATGTTGTTCCAAACCTGTATGAGTTTCAGTCTTGTGCTGAACACAAAAGAAGATATTTTAAATGATGCTGATAACCAAACAATTGATGGTAGCCATTGACTTTGATTGTATTTTTTTTTCTCCATACTATGGAAGTCAATGGGTACCACCAGCTGTTTGGTTACCAGCATGCTTCAAAATATTTACTTTTGTGCTCGAAAGAAACAGTAAACTCATACAAGTTTGGAACAACTTGAGAGTGAGTAAATGATGACAGAATTTTCATTTTTGGGTGAAGTATGCCACAACAACATTTGCTCTCTATTAAAGTAGATGGTATGCAATCTGTTTAGAATTTGGACTAAGGGCACAGCGGCCAGAGGAAAACCAGCAGGAGCTTTTACGTTTCTTCACACAACCTGTCTAGCGGGAAAAATTCAATAGGCCAAATGAATAATTGAACACATCCCGTCAAATACTGTGTACGAATCTGTCAATTTTACATTTAGTCAATAGTCTGAGTGGTTGCTGTGTCAACTGTATTTAAACTCTGTGGAAACAAAGTGTTTGTCCAGCCTAAATGTCTGTAAGTGTGGCCTGAGGCCGTGTTTAAGGAACTGGGTGATGGCACTGATGACAGAATGAGGTCACGGTCATAATTTAGCATGCAATGATGAAGCAGATGCTTTTATTTTTAACCAAGTTTCCTCGTAAACAAAACATTAGAACACATAGGCTTTGTCTAATACTACACATATACAAGCACAGGTGATGTGTTGTTTTCAGCTTCTGCTGTTTCACTATATGAAGACATGAACATAGAAACTTCATCTCCAGAGCTCCTCTGAGAGTCACTTCATCAGCATTTTGCCACTTCATTGGAGAAAAACTAGCCAGATACACATAGACACTCAAAGGTCTTCACTATAACCCATCAAAATAAGAGTTTGGTTTAATTTGAAGAAATTGTGACAGAAATATATTACAGTCGTGCAGTAGAATATATGTACGTAATAATAATAATAATACAATTATGAAAACTTTATTTAGAAAAACTATATCAGAACATTTTTGTTCTATGTTTTAACAGTAAACATCTATTGCGCAGAACTTTGTTTTCCAAAAAATAAAAGGAATTTGATTGTTGCTGATAATAAGTAAATGATAATAAAATTATATGAAATAATAAATCCACAAGAATTAAAACACAAATCACAGAATTTCTGAAAGCAAAAACATTCCATAGGGCCCTATTATTGTAAAAATTGTAAATGATTCATTTGTTAAAGTAACAATTTAACAGGGCCCTTTATTGTTATTATTAAACATTTAATAACGTGTTAACTTTCGTGATTTCAAATATTTAGACATGCCTTTTGATCAAATAAAATTCTGATACTAAAATTTAATTTAACCATTAAAACAGAATCCAGAAAAATTTAAATTGCTAAAAACGGAATGCAGACAAAAAAAAAGTAAACAGAAAATATTGATTTGGGACAAAATAAAAATGGAATTTGAGACAAAATAAAACAATTTCATAGGGCCCTGGAAAAGCAGTGAAAGTGACAGCATAGAGGATTGCAAGCATATAGAATGGCAAAAATAAAAAGGGACTTGATTTCGGATTCAAAAAGAGACTTTCACTTTCACATCAACCAAACAAACTTAGCTCAGACATCAAAAACTCTGGGGTATGGTTCATGTTGAGTGATTCCCAACTGGTATGAACACAACTCTGCTGTACTTGCACGAATCATTTTACTGTTATAGTAGATTGAATATGTCTGTTTGTATAGTTTTTGAATAGTTTGTATTTTTGCATCTTCTGAAATACTGTACATTCAGATGAACCCACGTTCTGCTTTAGTAGGCATAAGAACATGGTAAAGTTTTGTAGTAAAACCAAAGGGACAAAAAACTTGAATAAAGCAGCTGGTGCCTTGCCCTCCTGAGTCATTACCAAGTGACAGTGGTGAACAGCTGCTGTTAGCACTCATGGTGGTATCAAGCAATCGAACCATGTGTGAGGAAAGCCTAACAGAGCAGTTAATTATGTGATCACTTTGGAAAGTTTTCAAATGGAAAAAACAACATTAAAACTAAGACTTTTTTATCAAATTTATTGGCAGTTAATCCCATATATCAATATATACTTGAGTTTGTCAGTAAATTTCCAAAAAAAGATTAGGGGCCAAGTCAAGGTATTCCATCTGAGGTACTTTTTTTAAATTATTGGTCTATGTACTGTATATGTGCGAATGAATGTCTAATCTTTTAAGATGCCATGTCAGTTCAAAAGCTCAATGGAGCCAAGTCAAAAAGCTCCACCACCTTTCCAATATGTTATTTCTTCTTAGTCATTAACTTTCCTACTTAAAATAATAGCATTGGGTCCATTTGCTTTTTTTATTTTTTTTATTTATTTTTTTTTTGCCAATGCATAAGTATACAGAGGTGTTTCCCAATAGATACCGCCAACTAAATAATCGTTTATGTGTCATTTTAAGTCTGGCTGCCTCTTTCGGTGCAAATCAGTTTTATACAGACCACCAATTATGTTGAGTCTACACAGTGAAATCAGTGCTTTGGAACACTTGGTCTGGAATTATACAATTAACTCTGCAAGCTGGCGTACCACTGCCTGCTGCAGACTTCCACCTGTTGCGCTCCCTTCAAATCTAAACAAGCGAAGCAGAGGTCAGAACTGATGGTCAAGCATCAGACATACAGTATGTTGGGAGTTTGGATACCCTCCACATGGCAAACTCCTCATTAGGATTTGTGTCAGTTTTTGGACTGGTAGACTTGTGGTGGCCTGTCATGGTTGCATCAGCATTGGCAGCTACAGGTAACAGGTAATTAAACTCACTTCTTGAGCTTCAGGTGACCTGTCATGGCCTCCCTAACTCTACTCTGACTTGTCGTAATTCTCAACTCCCCCTGTTCTGTTTCAACCATCTCTACTCCTCAGTCACGAATAGCACATAAATGACTATCCAGATCATGTTCACCCATATAAAATAGGTCTATAAACGAAAAAGTGCATTTTGCTATAAATTCATTCTTAAGGACTCTTCCTTAATGTGTCATTTTTTGAAGGTTGAGATGGGACACCAGGTGCAATTCCAGTTCTGGGCAACTCTGCCTGCAAAGTTTAGCTCCGACCCTGATCAAACTCACCTGCCTGTAGCTTTCTAGTAATCCTGAAGACCTTGATTAGCTTGTTTAAGTGTGTTTGATTAAGGTTGGAGCTGAACTCTGCAGCACTCTCGAGGGCCAGAGTTGCCCACCCCTGTGCTTTTCACTCAAAGGCCACAGAAGACAGGGAGAAACATGAATCTGTAGCAGAGTGTTAGCCAGTGAGTGAGAAAACAAAGTGTGACATTGGCCATCTTGGGTTGGTTGAATACCATATATGCCATGTGTTCCCATAGAGGATTAATCACACTAGCTGGAAGGTGAGGAAAATACACGCCCAACGCATTAGCAACGGCTGTTATCATTCTCCATCTCAACGCTTTTACTCTTGTGTCAAGAAATGAACCACAAATGAGCTTCCACATAAAATTTAGACTTTTACACAAAAGTCCATAGCATTAACAGCTTAATATCATCTGATAAATTCTAACTTCACCACAGTATTGATGAAACTATCAAGCTATTCAACCTGTAGTTCTAATCTTTTAAGTACAGATTGACTCATCATTATGCCAAGCTTTATGCACAGGCCTAAAAGAACTACTGATGTTCATTTAAGAACCTCACTTTCAGTCTTACTGTATCTTTCATTACGCTAAACCCACAACCGACACATTATTATTGCACACACTCTTATTCTGGGCAAAAGAAGCTATAAATATCCACATTTTCCCCCTACAACTATAGATTGATGTTCTGCAAGCACTCATTGAATTGCTGTCCTACAAACTCCCCAAATCGACATCGTGACCACACATTCTCTTGGGGGAACTTAAACTGACCTACTAACATTGCCTGCGACATCAAAAGGGTCTGATCCGATCAGATGAGAATGAATCTTATTCCGAGCTGTTGAATAGGGAAATTCATGCCCAAGGAGGTCTGAGAAATCCACCGTAATTGACTGGCTGAGCCTGCGCCTAATTTATTACGGCCCTTCTCGCAAATTTAAACACCCTCTTCACTGCCATCATTCATACGGTCTTTTAGACCTCTCAGGACTCCATCAGAGAGAGGGACGGATAAACCCTTTGCCTGGGCCGTCAACCTCTGTTCTTCATATGATCCCCAAGAAAAGGATCACAAGGACGGATGGGAGCCAAGACAAATGATTATGTCAGGCTTGTTAGGGTATAAAAGTCTTTGTTCAACATATTAGCAATTGTAGAAACCGAAAACTAGCTCATAAGGGAAACAGCAGCTAAATGTCAGCTGCATTGCTGAGAAGCTCCAGAGAAAAATGTTATGTGCCAAATGGCACCTAACCACAAAATCTCTCTCTCTCTCTCTCTCTCTCTCTCTCTTTGTAAAACCTGAACTAGCTTGCTCGTATATCCACTCACCCAGCGGCAGAATACAGTCATCAGTCTTGTACTATATATATAAGTGCTATAATTACATTCACACAGTTCAGTTACAGGCAAGAGTGACAACCACATTCTGACTCCCTTAAAGTTTCACAATGCAATTTAAAGAGTGACTTTGGTTAGGCAAACTGGACAATAGCTGTCTATGATGTGATGTGATAGAGATACATTGCTGTTTAAAGGTTAAAGGTTTGGATTCAGTTTTGGAAAGAGTTTAATACTCTTATTTAGAAAAAGATGCATACGTTTATCAAAAGTAACAGCAAAGATTTTTACATTGCTAAAAAAAAAAAAAAAATCCTAAAAAAACATGCATCACAGTTTCCACAAAAATATTAAGCAGCACAACTGGTTTCAATATCAATAAATAAGAAATGTTTCTTGAGCATCAAATCAGCATATTAAAATTATTTCTAAAGTGACAATTGGATCAAGGAAAATATATTCAAATGGAAAACAGCTATTTAAATTGCAATAATTTGTCACTATATTTGTTGTTTTCACTGTATTTTCAAATGATGATCAAAACTTTTGAATGATAGTGTATAAGCTGTCATCCATAGGTTTTAGATCCAGTCTTCTAACAGAGATGTATTCTAAACTCATATTATAAAATAATCATTCAGAATGGTCAGTTATTAAAAACTGAAAATACATGGACTCATATCTTGGGTGGACTCATATTGAATACCACTGTGTCATATGTGATAAGACTTTACAGTGTTATGGATGCATCTTTGATATTTACTTTAGTCTGTCACTATGGTTACAGGCGTTATTGGCGGCTTCTGGAATAAATGGGAATCGAAAAAAGGATTGACTTCAGTTATCATCATACACAGTATTTAAATGCTACTGTGAGCTGTTTTATGAACAGGACCATTTGAGACCCTGTTAGTAAAACACTGACTGTGTGAACGTAGCCCCTGTGAACTGCCGTTATAAATACCTGTGAGTCTCTATTCGTTCTCGCTCTTTTTTTCTCTCTCATTTTTCCTCTCTCTCTCTCTCTTGTGCAGAAAAGCCTGTATTCTGGAGAAGTGCCACTTAATACTGGAGTGCTTATGTAAAACGGCAATGGCAGAGCGATTCCAGCCCACGGGTCTGCCATCACATCCAGTCACAGAAATCAAAACAGCGAGCACCTAACAAACTTCAAAACAGCAGATTCACACAGCTCCCTTCCAACAATACTGATTGCAGTCATAGGTCAGTATAACCATAACCTCATAACCTCATTCTGCTGCACTCCATGCTGAACCTGGATGTAGAACTGCAGGGTTTCGGAGAATCCGTTTTATTTAAGGTACCTCATTACCAAGATACAAATCATTATTCCAAACTCCCAGCATGCTCGGCTGTACATTTGAATTACAGAGATATTCAATGCCCACGCCTGCCTATGTGTCTTCCGGGCACCTTATGATTTAACTGTGTTACGTCTCGCAGTCTACGTTACCCGTTGACTTTAATGAGGGTTCTATACTGCATTCATAATGTGCACTGAGCTGGAGCAAATGCGTGCCATAAAGTCTGGCTGATAGAGGCCGAATAAACCATCTCTTATGCACAGTTGTCATGAACGGTGTTGTATTTTAATAGTAATTTAATACTAATAAAATAATACATTTATTTATTAAGCATTTAATAGTGTTGTTATAGTTTAGCATTCATGAGCTCGCTCGCTAACAGAAGAACATACAGTATTCTTTCTCAAATATACACTCATTTATCACCCATGTTGCTGACAGCAACTGAGCTGCTGCATGAAGGATGTGTGGCTGCAGTTTTGCTCTTTAAAAAAAAGGCACTTGAGAAAAATGACAGGCTTTTCTTCACACTGCATGTATAAATTGAAGAAAATAAATCAGTCTCTTCTGCTGTTTGTCTGTTGAGATTTAATCAAGGTGTTAAATATTATTTTGTTTCACGGGAGCTGCAGTGTTCTTATAGCTCTAATAGAAGACCATAACGTTAGTAACGACAATGTTCTGGGTTCAATTCTTAGAGAACACTGTGTAGATAAAAATGTATGTCTCCAAATGCAAAGATGTAGAAAGAAAGTAGGATGGAGACAAAATTAGTACATGAAGGAGTTCTAAATGACTGTATTGGATTCAGAGGTTTTCTTCAAAGAAAATTCATTTTAATTTTCGATGTAATGAAAAAATTAAGAACATGATTATATGTTTCAATCATGTTCATTTGTTCATTTCCCATGTACATATACAATACAAAAATTATGATTTAAATGTTATTATTGATATGACAAAAGAACATGGTAAATTAAAATTCCATAGAAAATTAACCCTTTAAAAAGAGTTGAAATTATACAAAAATTGTTTTTTTTAAACCCAAGTTCAATGTAAAACCGTGCCTGTTGTGATATTTCAGTAAAATTGTTACATAGCTTCTTGCACATACTTTCAAAATGAAATTTCCAGTGAGTGGAACTAAAAGTATTTTTAGTTTTATTCTAAACAGAAGAATGTGAATCTGACAAATTTCTATGATAGGTTTTTGTAAATACTGCAGTAATTCTGAAATAAAATGTCCTAAAGATTATCCCATTACCAAAATATTGTACCACCTACACAACCCTACTGTTAAAAGAAAATCTGAGGTAAATACATATTTGCTGCAGCAACTATGCCATTTTTGCTTGTTTCTATTAGTCTATTATCTCTTATATATTGACTCATATTTCACAGATCTCATACTCGAGTGCTACACATCGCAAATGAAAGCTGTACCAGGTGGGCTACAGAGCAAGTTTACTATGTCAGAAAAGCCATATGGAGCCGGTTATGCAACACAAGCAAAAAAATGTATTAGCACTATGGTAAAATGTTTGGTAAACAAAAAAGAAAGTCTTTAATAACCTGCCCCATGATCAGAATTTGTCATAAAAGTTGTTGGTATTTTACTGCCACCAGTGTTGCTGGAAACTGTATGCAAAAATGTGGGTAGAAGCATGATTTTTCCAATGAGTCTACATTGAGTTTTTCTCAACCAATGAATACAATATTTTTTTTGTTACTCCGTTTATGTATTCTATAGGTAAAGCATTAAAAGGCCTACAAGCTTAAGTCATTTAGTGTGTGTTTTAAAGCTGCATCATTCATGTGGAGTTAAGAACAGGTTTGTTCAGGTGACAGATGGTGACCTAATACTGCTGCTTTCTATAAAATGATTTTATTAGCCTCATCCTGCTAATTTCAGGAGCTGAGAAAATGCAAATGAGGTGGTGCAGATGTTTACAGAAATCCTGCCTGGTCTGTATGGAGCATCTTTCCCTCTGCCAAAACTCCCCGCGAGCCCCTTTCACAGAGCTCAGCAGAAATGACCAGCACACAGAGCACTGAGCGAAGAAATCGTTGAAACAAAACACAAGCTATTACACTCCCCCACTGGAAATATATATTTGTCTTATTCTTAAGGTCAGTGAATTCGGCCCTCTTTTGCTCTCCATCTTTCAAAGGAAATCTGATTCCCAGCAGGCCTTGAGGCAGGAGCCTCTCTCAACCTGCCTTCTGACTCACATCTCTCTGGGTCTCTTTCACAATCCCTGCGTGTCACTGTTTGTCATCTGTAAATGAAAAAAAAAGTTATTCCACACGCTCTGCTTTCCATGCAAAGAGACATTAGGTGTATTTGCAGAAATCCACAGCCTCGTGGGCTGATGAAAGCCGCCTTTTTGTGCTGGCGCATCCCCCTCCCCCTAATTTCCTCTTACTTCACACGCGAGGCTGTGAATAGGCCTTTATCTCTCCGTTCGCCGAGCTCTTATCGGCTGAAAAGAGGAAATCATGATTCCGATCCCTCCAGTTCCATTCTCTCCTCCTTTTTGTTAAATCTATCTGTCTTATAGCTGCCTCCTCTGTAATATATCCCCCAACTCTTGCGCTTCATGACTTTATTTCAGCGTTCGCTGCCTGAGGGATCTGTTTTGATGTTAATACTTTCATCAGAGGGATTCTGAGGCGATTTTTTCTGCGCTTTGGTCACCCATGTATATCTCATAATACTAGTGCTCGGTATTAGCTCAACGACAACTTTAAAAATCTCCGGATGTGCCGGAAATGTAAACCGGAACCTCTGGGGGGAATTTCGATCAAACAAAGGAACGAGAAAGCTGAAAGACTGAAGTTCCGTTGTCTCGTCTGCTCCTTTTTTTTTAACCTCCCTCTCTCTCCTTCTCGCTCGCCTTCACTTCTGTCTCTCATCAAAGGTGAGAATTGTAATGTCTTTCTTCTTAACCTCAGGGGAGGAAATGGCCAGCCTTTCTCCTCAGTGGCAGAGCAGACATTTTCCTCTTTTGAAAGCAAAGGTCAAGTGCTAATTTCTGTGCTAAAGTACTTAATGTTTTCTGGCATCCATTATTAAGAGGCTCAGGCTCAGAAAGGGAAAGGGAATGAGACAAGTTGGTCACAATTAAAGCAGATTTGAGCAGCCGAAGATAATGATAGAAGAGCAGAGGAAGAGAGGGAGAGTTGTGGAAATAATATGATTATTGACCGACCGTGCTGTTGGAACTGACATCAACATCTGCTTCGGAATTAATAGGCCTTAATGCTGGAAACAGGATGTTGGAGCACACAAAATTCAAATCGTGCAGCATATGCATCAGTCAAAAGCATGACAACGCTTTTAAAAATACTGTCGAAACCATAGTGCTTGGAAGTTGAATGCACCAAGTCCAGCACAGCTTCTTCTTCTTTTTTTCTTTCTTTTTCAATAAGCCCTTTTATTTGGACGTATCTCAAAATACGGTAAAGAAACTTCTATTTCATGCCAATTTTAAAGCAAAACATCTTCTTTTGTGTTTCACAGAAGACATAAAGTCTGGAATGACATTAGGGTGGGTAAACTATTTTTCATTGTGAATGAACGATTTTTATAATTCAGTGCCTCAAGAAGCTGAAGACAAATAAAAACTCTGGAGATGATGACACTGCAGACAAAGAAACAACTGCAAATAAGTAGAACAGAGGAATCAGTGTTTGAGTGAGTAATGGACAGACTGTGATTTACAGTCCGCTGAAAGCTTCCCGCTCCAAGGTTTGTTTTATTTACACTGTTTTTGAGGACAGACATTCAAGCTCCATGCACAGATAAAAGAGAAAATAAAATTAACGCGGAAAGGAGTTCTGAGTCAAATACAATGATAAGAACAAAAGGATAAAAGGAGGAAGGTAGACAATGTCTACTTTTGCTTGTTCAAAAGGCATGTTGTTACATACGTGGATGCATATGAACTGTCCTTGGCATTGTGTTTCTTGAACCTGAAAAGAAAGCCATTTGCATTGTGTTCATGCTTTGTCCTCTTTTTTTGCCTGACGCAACAGGGTAAGAGTAATTTCATTTAGCTATGCTTGGGTTTTCAGCATCGATCTGTTAGCCGAGTGAATCCGACTGGTCAAGCGTGTGGTGGAAGAGGAAGTTCTACCTGATGAGCAGGAAGAGGGACAAATCTTTGCTTTAGCTCCACTTCACATTCACTTATTGGCTTTTGACACAAACATTCCATAAGAGTTCACATAAAGCCTGCTATGGAGAATTGCAACATTTTCTGTATCATTTATTCTAATTTTTTTCTTTTTTATCAGTAATTATCATTATTATTTATTATCAAGCCATCCATGTAGAGATTTCACTGACAGATCAACACAAGTAGAAACGTAGAAGGGAATGTGAAGAACTTTTGGAAGCTACTTCAGTGTGTATGTATGAGCGAGTTAGTCTACATTGTGAGTGACATTTCACTGATCAGATAACACAAGAGTGACAGTGAATTGAGTCTTCCTCAATAAAGCGACAGCTTAAAGGAGTGCTTCCTTTCTCACCATATCGCCCAATAAATTCTTCTCCATCACTATTTCTATTGCTGTTTGCTGTCTCTGTGTGCCTATGTGGGTTTGTGCAATACTGAGAATAAGCGGATAAGAATGGCTGCTTCATGTTTTATTATTATTATCATTCTCAAGAAATTATAAGGTGTTTGTTTAGACTGATAGCAAAATCATGAACAAAATCGATCAAAAAATGTATAATACATATTTAATGCAAAATGAACAAGTGTCATCAGGTAAAGTCATCATGAGTCATCAACAAAGAAACTTCATGATGAGGGATAAGAAATGGTGATAAATATGCATAACAGGTGGGAGGAAATGCTTTGTTTTCATGAGTTAAAATGTTTGCAATCAGTCTAAAAGGAAAGGCATAGGACAGATCGATACCTTAGGGCAGAGGCTTTTTTTAAAGCACAGGAATTTTGATTGTTTTGTGCAAATATAAAACGTGGGATGAATTAACTAAATAATTGTTTCACTTTTGCATGCTATGTCAGGATAACTCACAATACAGCTAAACATGCCGAGACAATGTAGTAAATTATAATTTTTTAAGCATGAAAACATCTTGTTCCTATTAACACTGTGCTATCACTGCCCTTCAAAAACAGAGTACAGAATTCCATTTAACATTTAGCTTGTGTACATTTACTATTGATCATGGCAACAGTAATTCATCAAATGGTGATCAAGTAATGGAAAAGAGCATAATAATTCAGATTTGCGTAGATGAGCACACCTTTAAAGAGCTTGAACCTGTTTCACATAATTCCTTCAGTGAATCAGGTGTGGTTCAAATTCAGTGAATTCTCCTCTTTAATGTGGCAATGTGATTCTTAATGTATTCCTAATGTATACACCGCTGCACATTTTACAGATTCTCTCTGTCATGGCACACAGGCCTCTGCTATTTGAATTATGTAGCAGGCATTGTCACCCATGTAATAATGAGCTGTGAAAGATCCCAAGAGCTGTGACCTGTGTGTAATATCATGTAACACTCATTTACCAACAGGAAAAGGTCAAAGATCAGCCGTCAGGAGGGAAGCACTCAATGTACTCGCATATCTTTCAATACTAATGAATGAATTACCTTTAGGTTTAGTACAGGAATCGTCTAACAGGTGAAAGGCTACCAAAGGCCTTTATCAAACAATACAGATCACAACAGTTGTCTAAAATTAAAGATGATATGAAGCATTGAAATTGTCAGAAATTATATTTGAAATGCATTGTCATTCACAAAAATCAGGGGAAAAAAGTTGAGTCATTTGCTTAGCCTTACTATGCCGTACTGCATCGCGTCCCTTGTCAGTGTCGGGCGCTTGCTTAGCAATTTGTTGCGATTAACAGGAAAGTGTGTTCAAGCGCCAGTAGAAGACAGT
>JAFVLL020039647.1:0-27842 GCA_021397915.2 Tor tambroides | reverse complement strand
GGGGCACCATTGACTTCCATAGTATTTTTTTTCCTACTATGGAAGTCAATGGTGCCCCAAAACAGCCTGGTTACAAACTTTCTTCAGAATATCTTACTTTGTGTTTGGCAGAACAAAGACATTCATACAGGTTTGGAACTACCTGAGGGTGAGTAAATGATGACAGAATTTTAATTTTTGGGTGAACTATCCCTTTAAGGCATCAATCAGAACAGGTTGAAAAATACAAACAACTCAGTAATATTTCACATAGCATGTATGCCATATGCCATGTGTTTATAAAAATGTCACAGAATGGGAATGAATATGTCAATCACAAGCTATTATTCATCTTTTTTTAAGTTTAAGAAAATCTGCAAAATTTAAAGGGAAGAGAATTTTTTGCTTTTTTGCATTTTTGCTGATCGAATCCACTAGTTAATGCCAGCTCACTAAGTAAAGTGTGAGCTTGTTCATTAGTGCTGCAGCAGGGAGCGAAAAACTGCTTTATGACTGAAGGGTAGCAGGGACTTGATACAGGACAGCAGCAAATGTTTGTTTTAGATGCTGGTGTGTTGGTTTCACCACCAGGCTTCTTAGCTAGATAAACCAGGAAGACTTCCTAGGTTAACCAGCTTGACCAACGGCTTCTGTTTGGTTGGAAATCATAATGGCTGGACCAGCACTAAATCAGCTTGAAAGATCATTGAAAGATGGTGTTTTCAGAAGTGATACGTCAAAAAGTTCACCCTAAAATGAAAACTTTCTGAATATTTACTCACCCTCAGGCCATCCAAGATGTAGATGAGTTTGTTTGTTCATTGAAACAGATTTGGAGAAATTTAACACTACATCACTTGCTCATAAGTGGATCCTCTGCAGTGAATGGGTGCTGTGAGAATGAGAGTCCAAACAGCTGATAAAAACATCACAGTAGACTCCAGTCCATCAATTAACATCTAAAAACACCCTAATGATGGATTTATTTATTACAAATATGGACTGGAGTCATGTGGATTATTTGTTGTGATGCTTTTATCAGCTGTTGAACTCTTATTCTTATGGCCCCCATTCACTGTGATGGTAAATTTATCTAAACCTTCTCCAATAAAGAAACAAACTCATCTATACCTTGGATGGCTAGAGAGTGAGTACATTTTCAGCAAATTTTCATTTTAGGGTGAACTATTAATTTAAGAATATAATATATCAAATAATAAAACTTTCTCTCTTTTCTTCTACTTCACCCATGTTCTGATTCAAAATGGACTTGTTCCTTGCCACTGATTTCACCATGGCTAATGTATGAAGATGTGTGAAACTGTGGCTCAGTGGAGTCATGCTGGCACCAGTGTCCAGTCATTAGTCATAAAAAGCCATTTGTCTCTCTGCCTACACGACTTTACACCTCTGCAACGCACCAGCTGCTCTGTGCTGCCCCCCGGGCAGCTTTACTGCACTGCTCTGATACCACCATGTTGCCAGCATGATCCAAATAAATATCCCATATTACATTACATAACTGCAGACATACAATATATAATATTTTGTGTCCCTTTAGTAATACAAATACATATAAAGTGCAGTTTTGTCATCCCATCTAACTATGTGTGTGCACTCACTGGTCCTATACTCACCACTCAAATAGTACCTTCCTTTGTTCCATTGACCAGGGTCTCCCATAGAAACCTAAAGAATACAATATAGAGATATATCACACCTTTAACACATGCAGACACACACGTGATTTGTTCTCCATTTACACAAGGCAGCATTTCATAACCATCACAAAGCTTCAGGATTTCTGTTCTCTTCCACCTCCTCTTCACTGCAACCCACTCAAAACAGCCGGATTTTGGGCAGACTCTAAATTATGGGCTTGGTGCTTTCATGCTATACTGGAGCAGTTATGTAATACCAGTCAGGGCCATCGCTAGGGGTGGGCATTGGGAAGCAGCGCAGGATTATATGTATCAAAGCTTTGTTTGAAGCACTCTGTAACAAGTAAACTGCATAGTTTTTAGAGTTGTCTATATAAAATATTTTTCTTTACAACTTTTCATGAAGACTACCACGGCACTACTTGAATTCGCTCTGAAAACAGTGTGGCTGATCATTTCATGTTGGTCAGGTGGTCTTTTTCTGTCTAAGTGGGTAGTTCTTGGCCAGAATAATCTGCAAAGAGAAACAGATTTTTGATAAA
Organism: Tor tambroides; assembly: GCA_021397915.2. NCBI lineage: Eukaryota > Metazoa > Chordata > Actinopteri > Cypriniformes > Cyprinidae > Tor > Tor tambroides. The sequence goes on along the minus strand of JAFVLL020039647.1, from coordinate 25,660 downwards.
CATTCTACACTGTTTTATAGTTGCTTGTGCAGAAAACATTTTGAATAATAAAACATTTAAATAGACAGAATTCATGTAATTCATGAAGTTATATATTTATATATAATATATAATTTAATATATAATATATATTTAATATTCATTCAATTATTGTAGCATTAAAAACAAGTTAATCCATGTTACATCCATATCTACATTTACAATATGCATCCATCCTCTCAATAAACTCAAACTAACTTGTACTGAGAGCTGATAAATAAATTCACAAGACACATCCAATGGATTTTTTTATCTTCCAAAAACTTTATAGAATTTGGCACTGACTGTGTTTGGGAACGCACATCATTATGCTGTTCTAGCATTCTAGGATTAGATTTTGCTGCATTAGGTAAGACAGTGGTTGGTTATTATTTATTATTCATGCTGGCTGCCATGCCGATGGAAAAACAAACCACACATATATTCATGCTTGACTCGCTTCAGTAATTATGAATATAACATGATTGGCCATGATTGGCCACACTGGTATGTGATCAAATATTTGTAAAGAATACATTTATATTGAAATATTTTGTCTGGAATGTATGGCTCTGGCCATCAGGATGAAAAAATCAATTTAGAAACTCAATGTGTTTACAGCAGACTGGCTTTACTAACATGTTTTAATGTAGTTATTGCTGGTGTGGTTATTCAAGTCAAGACAAGTCCATTTTATTTGTATTTTTTATTCGTATTTTTATTTTCACAATACAAATAAGCTGCATATGAAATCGCATACTGTCTTGTAAGGATCTTCATTTGGGTTTGAAAATTACACTTAATGACCGTTAAAAAAGTACACTGTATATAGTATAAATATGGGGAGTACAATAAAAATTTGGATATTCTGCATTCGTCATGTTTTCACTGTCATGTGACAAACCAGCATCAGTTGTGGCACTTCACTGCCGATCACAACTCCTCTCCAATGATGCTCCAAAATCTTGGTGTAAGAAGTAGCTGATCCAGGCACTTTTTGAATACTACGAATTCGGACATATTACTCTTTTGGTGTACTGTTTTTCTCATACTAAATATGCAGTGACCGTTTCAAGACAAGTTTACAGAAAAAAACATGATGTTAATGTTTATGATATCTTAATGTAATCATGCTTATAAGTGCATTTAGCAAATTATAGTTGGGCGATAATATAGTTTACATTTTGTAACAAATTTGCTATATAATATATATTGCTTGATGTTAGTATAATATATGTATGCAGATAAAGTTGGAAATGCTTAAATATCCAACTTTATTTAGAGAGCTGGGTGATAATATTGTTTACAATCTGCAATAATATAAATGATCACATAGCTGAGATGTGTTACATAGTATGTATCCCTTTATGTGTGAGTTCTGTATGTATACAAGTAAAGTTAGATTTACTTATAGATCACAAAGTGTGTCTCCCCTCTCCCTTCTCACATGTTCTAGCGACAACCCTGATATTGGATATTCATGCCAGTGTGGTCCTAAAGTTTGCAGCTGTAGAACAAAAGTGGGTCAGTAAGAAAAAGCTACTGGAATCCAGCAGGGTGACATTTCCACAGGAGAAAAAAGACAAATCACCCACAGTGCCAATAATGTGACACTGAGCTGCAAACAAGAGTACGGCCAATTAGGAGATATGCACAACATGTCTGTATGTGCACTTGGGACGGAAATGTGTGTGTAACTGAGAGTCTGTGTGTGTGTCTTATGGTTTCTGGCCAGCTGCTTCCTATCACACTCCAGTATAAATATGGAAATAAATACCCAGGATGCTCCACGGCGCCTTAATAAGATGAATTGCCCTACTAGCCCATGAATTAGAAATGGGTTATTTTAGAGACTAATTATAGGTGTCTTTATAGCTTGGTGCTTGTTTTTTTTCCGTAAATAATTTACCGTAAATAAATAAACCGAGTAAATAACGGTTTGAAAATACATTACCGCACTAATTCACGTTAAACGTGCCATTTAACGAATAAATCTCATGTGTTTGGTCGTATCTGTGGCTCCCACCCAAGCACCAAGATAAACGATGTTTTCGTAAACTTACCCTCAACAACACCGCATAAAAACTCGTGTCGCCCCTCCATCATCGCTGTGATTGTCTATCGGGATGCTCAGGATGCGGATGCTTCAGTCTCTCCGCGCCTTGTCATCCGGACTGAAGTCTTCAGCCGTGCACCCTCCCCTCCGACACACACAGAGCAAGTGAACTCAAGTCGCAAGCCATGAAGATAGAGAAGAATTGTGTTTATTATTGCTGTTATGTGTTGTTTTTTAGCAGTCAAACATTGGCAAACTGTCAAACGTGGACGTTTCTTGTCTATGTCAGCTCTGTCCTGCCTCCTCCTATTCACTCAACGCACTCTACGCATTGTTGCCAGATCTCGCAAAACAAACGATTATAAAAAGAAAAAAGAAAACAATCCAAAATAAGCGAGAAGTGCTTCATTTCACTTAACTTAATCACAGAAACACTGAAACACTGGTTAAATAAAATTAATTTAACAAGGTTGAATTGAAACTTGCAAAAACAAAAATGTTAAAATGATGTATTTTCAATAAATATATCGTTTTACAAAAAGAATTAAAATATTTCACATAACTGGCCATCTCAATCAATCTCCCTCTTTGTAGAGCAAGGCTTGAACAGTAAATAGTGGTTGATTGCAATTAACTATTTTATCAGCCTATTCACACCGAGAACAATAACTTTAAGGATGACTATAACAAATATCGATAACTATATTAGCATCCACATCAACGGATGATTCTGTTGTATTATGAGTTACAGTTATGTCATCTGCTTCTTAAAGTGCTTGAGTTTATTCAAATACGTCTATTCTGGCTGTCGAAAATTTTTTTGAAAGTGATTCCAACCACATTTTTCCAATAAACCTTGCATTGTCCCATTGTTAAGAGACTTAAAATAAATAAATACATAATCCATATTAGTTTATAATATGCGGACATGGCAACACTAACTCCATTAGAGCATCTTGCGCCATCTAGCGGCCAGCGTGTATCTTATCAACACACAACACATTTCACACTGCTATTCGCAATTGGATTTTCCAAAATAACGTTGAATTAGACTTGATTATGAATCGCGTATGCTTTGAGTTAGAAATAAATTATCAAAACAAACTTTTATACATATATGCCGTGAATCTGGCTCCTACAGCGAATGCTATTTCTGGTTGTCTTGGTTACACGGTGCAACCAACTGTGGGAGTGGAAAAGAATGAACTACTAGACTGATTCGGTAGGCTTCATTAGGCTAGTAAATACGTTAGATATCGTTTTGTTGTTATAAGTGTGTTGTAACTTGTCTAGGTGGTTTCAGGATGTCATCAAGATAAGCGAGTCAAAGAGCCAGCAGGACGCAGGTGTCTCGGCTGAGAGCGACGGACAGGATGAATCACAGAGACAGATGCTGTTACACAGGGAGTGAGTTGTCTGTAGAGATGCAAAGAACATTTTGAGTCACTTTTGATGTAGACAGTTCATTAGTCTAGTTTTTATTGCTTTTCAACCCACAGATATGAGACTCTAACTGAGAATCTAAGCACACTGAAGAGGAGAGTTGAACAAAAGTATCCTTTTGCACAAACAGAAACATCATTCCTTGCTGAAACCACGTTAACGTGGTTAGTTTGTCTCTTAGTCTGTCCAGATAAGTCTGGTTTGATGGTTTTAGAGGAGATTGTAGTACTTGCATCTGGTCAAACTCAGGGATGGCCGACCAACTTCACCAGGCTGTGAAACCATCCAGACCAGCTTAAACCAGCTAAGACCAGCAAAGCAATTATATGTAGTTCTGTTGGAAAGAAACAGACACCATTCACCTTTTTAGAAGACAGATCATAATGATTTTGAAATTGGAATAAATAAATAAACAAACATACATACAGCTAGTTTATACTTTCACTAGTCTGTCAGACATCAGTGTCCATGTACCATTATTTGAAGATTGCGCATGTGCGTGGAAAAGATATGGGAAAAGTAGAGAAAAAGCTGGCGGGACAATAATGTATGTGCGACAATAATGTAATTGCGAACCTTTTCATATCGATTGACTGAATCCTAAAACAGTCCAGCCCAGTAACTAACCGACAGATATGATTGGTGTGCATTTATGTCAGCGTTAAAAAGTTTAAAACACAATCAACTCCAGACGAAAAGAAAATGAGTTTCTTCAGAATGAGACAGCTCAGAGCCGTATTGAAAGTGTAAGTTCTCACAAATTAACACAGATCAACATAATTGTTTATATATCATGTTCACAGATATATACAGATCATTCTTGTTCTCTGTGCTGTGCAGAAAGAGTACATGTCATATGAATCTAAAAGAGCAGAGAAGAGACAGAATGCAGTAGTGACTTTGAGTGATCAAACCCATAAGGAACTTGAGGAGCTGCAGAGACAGAGACAGAATATGCAGGGTAAACATGAAGAGCAGGCCAGTGGTAAGACAAGTGTTTATGCATCTGCACAGGAAATGAAGGATACATGTGTGATTATAATGTACTGTAAATGACTGAAGATGCAGTTTGTCATATCCTTCCATTATTACAAATCAGTTTACAAACAACAGGTGCAATCAGTACTTGGCTAGATGCTATTGCTTCAAATGTGGGTTTTTTGTGTGTGTTTTCAGAGTTGCTGATGGAGATCCTGCAGATGGAAAATCAGCTGGCCCTGCTAAATAGTGAAATTGCAGACCTCAAAGAGGTTAAGGTAGCAGGATATCTTTTCTCATTTCTTTGTGTGCGTTTGTACTGGGGTTAAATTGTAATGTAGTAATTTGGGTTTTCACATGGTGCTTATATGAAGGGTCTTCCATTTTTTTCTTTCTTAGTGCCTTTTGGCGGATAGACAGATTGAATAGGGTACCTATTAGTACATATAAAACGCATTGTTCCATTTTAAGCTTGGCCTTTTATAACATAAACTAAGTATATTTCCAAATCAACGGTAGGAAACAGCTGGAACTATGATGCTTAAATTGCAAGCCTATTTGAATAATCATCATCATTTCTTACCACACATATTTTCATGTCTTCACAAAAAAAAAATGTTTTTCAGATTAAACATTAATTGACAGAGCCCTGCATTAACAATTTGGTTCTCATTGGAGTCACAGGGACCCTTTTAAAGACCCCTGACTTTTATAACGTACATATTCATTTAATAAGAACTAGTATGTGGAAATCAATTTGGAAAAATTTTCAAAGCTTATTGAACTATTCAAGTGCTGAATAGTTTCTGAAATAAGTGGAAATTTGTGTCAGCATTTTCAAACGTGCATATTTTTTTCATACTGGACTGAGGTGGAATGATTTTTTTGCATATGTATTTACTTGTATGTGTGTCGTAGACTCTACAACAGCAGCAGTCGTGTCGTATCGCTGAGCTGGAGAAGGAGTTGACAACCATGCAGTGTCATCATTCAGAGTCTCTGGTGGCTCTCAAGGCTGACTTCATTAAAAAGAAAAAGAGCTGTGAGCAACAGGCAGAAGACACTGTGCAAGCTCTCACTATCTCAGCCAACAAAGTGAGTGAATGCTGTTGTGAATTTAGTCAGTGTAATTGTACAGTCACATCACCATGAGTTACTGGGTCAGGATTTTTTCTTTCCCTTTTTCCCAGGAGGCATCTCACTCCCTGATGTCCTATATAAATAAGGTGTTTCAGGAGAAAAAAGGTCTGCATGAGGAGTATAAAAATCTTTTCCAGAGAGCTCTGGCTCTACAAAAACAACAGGACACTTTACAGACTCATCGACAGCAACTGCTGCTGGAGCAAAAATGTATGCAGAAGATTCATGCCCAACGTATTTCCTTACGCTCAAAATACACAACACCAGCCAGTGCAAACAACAAAGAACACCCCCAGAGGGACCAACAATAATTGGAGACAGTTCAGTTATAACAGTTGCTTTCAATAAACATATGAAGATTATTGTGTGATGCAAGAGAAGTATTTGCTGAAGTGAGAAATAGCTTTGCTTATTGACCTCTTTACTATCTCAGTAGGTTAAGATACAGAAAGAGCAATGGCTGGTCCAATATTTTGAAAATGAATATATCAGAAAAGCAAACACAAAGAAGTGTTAATAGGCAACAGTTCAGGTGGTGCTTTTTTTCTCAAGCCTTGTTAAATTTCTCAAATTAGTTATATATACATGTTGTATACGATACAATACGATACAGTTTCTTTTTTATTAAATAGTAACTAAAGCAGTTTTTTTTTTGTTATGTTAAAGAAAGTCATGCAGGTTTGGAACAACATGAGGTTGAATAAATGTTTGCAGAATTTAAATTTTTGGGTCATCTATCCAATTTGCTGGTTTGAATAAACCTCACCTAAAGATAAATACAAGCGCTCATAAACTAAAAATTCAGATGTAGATCTGAGTGGAATATAGATTTATCAGTCATGAAGTGGAACATCAAAGCAAAAGCATTACTGATCTATTTGCATTTAGAAAGATTTAATACACAAACCAAGTGACATTTAAAAATAATTTATGTACTATTATAATATTTCTGAATATTTTGAATTGGCATATGATCAGTTAGAATTTTAGTTTAAGTTTTAGTCATTTTGTCATGTGCTACTTTAAAAAAAAATAATTAGTCAGTTTTAGTCATTTACTTAAACTTATTTATTTAGGTTATTTTGCCGAGGCAACATCTCTCATTTCTGATCTCGCATTTTTTCTCTATTTTTTCAGCTTTATTTCACTTAACAAAACAATTTTTAATAGTTTTAGTTTCATTTCACAATAAGATCACTGAAACCGACAAGTATAGGCATCTAGAGTGTGTATGCTGAATGTTGAATGTGTATGTTTGACTGGTTTTTCTCTAAAAGGAAGTGATAGCAAGTCTTTGAAACACTGTTTACAGGAGACAAATCAGGTAAGCATTTTGACTAAATAATCATTTGTATTTATCTTATTTAACACATAGCATACTATTTGTAATAAAAGGCATTCCGTTTCTTTTATACAGTATAGCAGTTGTCTTTTTGCAGGAATGAAGTTGGTTGGTGTGGCTCTGGTGTTTTGTGCAATTACAGACTTAAGATCAGGTAATCATTCTTACCTTAAAGAAAAAGCAGACAGTGTTGTGCATTTCAAGACAGTGATTTCTGTGAGCATGTATTAGTGCTATATTTGCTACAGTAATGTAAAATGCAGCAAATTTAGCATTATGATAGATGGGTTACAATATTTTGACTCCTGTATAGCCATAAGTGAACTCTGTCTCAACATGCTGAGCTGGTGTCACTAACCTTTTATGACAAATTCAGACATGCTTTTCTTTGCCTTAGAGATGTATAATGTTGTGGGACCTGCAGAACCTCTCTTTACTTTCACTGGTGAAGATGTGATCCTGCCCTGTTCCATCAAACCCAACACCAGTGCTGTGAACATGAGAGTGGAATGGTTTAGACTTGACCTTCAAGACTCAGTAGTGTATCTTTATGAAAATCGTGAAAACAAAATCACGAAGCAGAATCAGTACTTCAGAGGGAGAACAAAACTGTTCCAAGAAGAGCTACAGAATGGAAACGCATCACTGAAACTCTCATCAGTCCAGGTCTCTGATGAAGGAGTTTACAAGTGTTTCATTGAGTCCAACTCCTGGTATGATGACATCACTGTTAATGTTGATGTTGGAGGTGAGAAGACCTTATTGGGGTCCTAAGACTAGAAATCTTTTTTTTTTCGATAGCAAAATATTGACACAAAAAAAGAGGAAAAACTATCTCTCTCTCTGATCTACAGTCCTTTTGAAATAAAAAGTACAGACAATACACTGTACAAGTAGTGAATTATTCTAATCCTTGATCTCTGCAGCTATAGGAACTCCTCCACTGATCACTGTAGAGGAGTTTGATCATTCAGGAGGGCTTCGTCTGCTGTGTGAATGTGAAGGTTGGAACCCTAAACCTGAGCTTCAGTGGCTGGACAGTAAAGGCGAGAATTTGACTTCTGATACTGAAGAGACGCATAAAGATGCAAAGGGCTACAACATGAAACACAGGATCACTGTGCATAACAGTGAGACCAGCTATCACTGTAGAGTCAAACTGAGACATCATATGGTTCAAACGGACATCATTGTCTCAAGTAAGTATGATTTGGGTAATTTATCATTCTCAAATTTCCACGGTAATGTGATGCAGTCATAATGATTTAGAATGAATTATGATTTAATCACAGATTTGCAAATTTATTGTACAGAAAATGCACTGTTTGCCTAAGTTTATGTTTGTTTATAATTTACATTTATAATATGTATAGTGTCACTAGGATGGTACCCTATCAAAAGGTACTAATATGTGCTTTTAAAGTACTGATATATAATGTTAGGTACTAATATGTACCATTAAGGGGTAAATAAAGTACAGTTTAAAGTACAGTTTTTACATATAAAGTTTTTATACCTTAGAATGCCGCCCCAGTGACAGATTTGTACTTTTTTCTGAGAGTGTATAATTGAATCAGGTTTTTGTTACAGGTAAAATGTTTCACATTTGGAGAACATCAGTTGTTTGGATGTCAATTACAGTTGTGTTCAGCAGCATTACTGCAGTTGCAGTTGTTACTTTTGTTTACATAAGAGGTGATGTCCATTTTTCATTGATTCATATTCAAAATAACTAGCCTCTAAAAAGTCTTAATTTTTTATAGTTGCATCTGAACGGAAAGAAATTGTTGCATAATTATAATGTTTATTCATCTTATTCATATTTTTACATTTCTTCAGTTCACTATTTGAGGAGGATACAAAAAAGTGAGCTTATGTTTTTAATAGGCCATCATTATTTCAAAAAATCAATTCGATGTAATATCTAAATGTGTGGTATTCTTGGAATTTACGGTTTCTTATGTTACATTAATTGTGCCAGAAATTGTGACTATAATGATTAATTTCATTATGAATGAAATTCATTGCAATCTTAATGTAATGTATTTTAATGTGATACATTTATTTTAAACACATTTAAAAGCATTTTAAATGTCTTTTTAGATTTCACAAAAAGAAGGAAATATGCAGGTGAGCAAGAAAGGAATAATTTATACCTTTTTAATCCATTTATTATTGTTGTGAAATGGCATCAGCATATTCGTCATGTATCAGCTCTCAATATGTACATAATGTCATTTTTATCATTTTCTAATTTTCATTAGCGGATGTGACACTGGATCCAGATACAGCTCACCAGTATCTCATCTTGTCTGAAGATGGGAAACAAGTGCAACGTGGAGAGAAAAAAAAACAGAATGACCCAGACAACCCTGAGAGGTTTGATAATGTGGCAATGTAAGCAGGGATTCTCCTCTAGAAGGTTTTATTTTGAGGTGCAGGTGAAGGGGAAGACTGATTGGGATATAGAAGTGGCCAGAAAATCCATTCCCAGAAAGGGGAAGATCACACTGAATCCTCAGAATGGTGTCTGTGCTAGACCCACTGTTTCTCTCTCCCTGAAAGTGAAGCGTCAGAAGTTGGGTATGTTTGTGGATTATGAGGAAGGCTTGGTCTCCTTTTATAATGTGGAGTCCAGGTCTCATAACTACTCTTTTACCGATCAATGGTTCACTGAGGATCTCTATAAGTTCTTAAACCCGTGTACAAACATTAAAAAAAAATACTCTGCCCCACTGATCATCTCATCTGTGAGTGAATGAACTTTCTAAAAATAAATATAAAATTAAAAATAATTGTATTATATTATATTAAATTTATCAAAAGCATTGCATTCAAGGTATACATTTTATTAGGTCTTGCGTTCACTGGGAATCAAACCCATGACCTTGAGTTTACTATAGCTTTTGCGAAGAATAGATAATTATATTGTCTTGTATGATGTAGTGTGTATTGTAGATTGGAACAATTTAAATCAGTATTCATTAAATTTGATTTTCAGCAATTGGTGACATCTTGTTTTCAACACTGCCTCTCAAATGATGCAACTCTTTGTAAGCATGTAGAGTGCATAAAATTCACTGTGATGCTTTTAATCCCTTAACAAGTCTTGTAAGTATAATCTGATGTCAAAATGCTATCCAGGTCACAGTAGAATGTCAAAAAGAGTTCATTTGCAACTGGACTGTATTTCTGATTTGTGAAAGGCACTTGCTCAGTGAGTTAGAGGAAAGTTCCGGGCCGGCATTCAACCTGCTAACATCACGCAATTTGGAATGACTGTGAAAATTAGCTTTAATGATGGTGTGGACTGAAAAAGTGACTGCACTTTACTTTTGAAGAAATAATCTGTTTATCTCGAACATAATAATTGATTTTAATATTTATCGCAGCACTGGTAAGAGTTGATATACTTTAAGAAAAAGTGACATACTGGTGTAAAGTTTGACACAACAAATATCGCAAAGAAAATTGTTAAGAGTTCTCTTCCACTATGCATATGAAGATTTGTCTGGTGACTTTATACATATCATCCAGTAACACATCTTGTCTAATGATAAAATCATATGTGAGATGGAAATATATTGCATATTATCTCTGAATATATTATTGTTTAGAAAGAGATTCTTTATCCAGAAAGTGGATGATGCGAAGTCCAGGCTGATAAAAAAAGAAGCAAAAAATGAACTCATCATTGCATATTTCACTTGTAATAATTGACTCATCTCCTCCCTTATCACTTACTACCACTGAAGCATTTGGATACATTTTTAAGAGAAAATAGAGAACTTGGATTTAGGATGCATTTTGACAAGAATATAATTATGTTTTGTTAAATGCTGGTTCGTAATAAAATCAACACAACTATTAATAATACATACTTACATTATAACTTCCTTAAAAATAAGATTAAATAAGTGCTTCCTTAAAGAGCTGTTAAATACAACTTTAAAAGGCAAATTATTTTAACACATATCAAGAAACAGGTTACTGCATGAAAACATTGACAAATATAAAAAGCATTAATAAAAATATTATTCATAATTAATAAAACGATTGAAAAACAATTTTAAAAAATTAATTATAATTACACTTTTGCCATGATTGATTATTATTTGAGTACACAGAGTATTTCTGTATAAAAATTGCCTTGGCCCTGAGACATGCTGGCATAGGGTTGAGCAATCTGATGCAACCCTGTGTTTATATTTTGTACAGTAGAGGTTATTTTTTCTAAAGTAATGAAGGGACAAATCGTTGACCTGTTTATGTCTACATTGAGTTTACTTTGTAAAAAACCTTTGGTTAGTTTATTTCTGCTGTAAAAGGTTAGTAGTTGTGAAGTATAGTCCCAGATCACTTCCACCTTCCATGGACCAGTGACATGGAATTCATGAGAGACTGTAAAAGTCTGAATACTTGGTGCCGTATATCCAAATGTAGAACTGAGTGCTTTATGTTCAATATATGTTGTTTGTAAAGATAAGAGAGAATTTTTCTGTTTCTTCAGTCCATATACCCATGAATAATTCCCGTTGCTGGCTGCGGTATCACAAAGACCAACGGTCCAGTCAAAATGCTCAGAGAGCTTGAGGAACCAGTGCAGACTGCTGCTTACATTTGTTTGCAGGCAGTGAAGAGTCTGTGTCCCATATGAGCCTGCAGAAGCTTGGATCGTGTTTCTGGCAGAGAACCTGTAGAACACCTTTTTAAGGTCTTCAGACAGAGTCATCTCAGGCTCTAAAGTTTTTGGGTCAAAGGTTAGTTCTGAGACTGGATTTTGTTCATCCTGAACAAATGAGTAGGACTGTGGATCAGCAAAAGCAAGAAACCTTCTCTGGAGTTTGTGCACCTGCTCCTCAATAATTTCTCCATCCTTTCTGATGTTCTAATTTGTGACCTTTATTCTTTTACTATGACAACATATTTGCTGATATATATGTTTTTATCTGATCCACCCTTCCTCATGACTTATGTCTCATTTTATCATTAACACAATTAAAATGTTAAAATGAGTATTAAATTTAAATTTTTGACTTGAAGAGCTCTAATCATTATTGTTCTGCTTTGATGTACTTGCTATAGGCTACCAGTAGTACAAACTGAACTACAGTTTGTTTGAAACAGAGAGAGACAGAATTGCCTCTCTTTAATAGATCAAAATGCATAACAAATTTAATGTCAAATATCCATGTACACACACGCACGCACGCACACACACACACACACACACACATCACATATGGTGTAAGAAAATGCAAGACTAACCTCTAATCCAAAAGAAAACATTTAATTTATTTGTTAATGTTTTTTTTCTAAATGAGGACATCCCTGAAAGAAAGGATTGGTCTTATACTATAGACATAACCTGTTTTTTTTTTTCATCTTCATTGTTTTGTTTTTTTTTTGTTTTTTTTTGTGTGTCTGTATGTGCGCAAATGTGTATGTATATATACAGTTACTAGTGTTTTGTTAATGTAAAGCTATTTTACCATCGCAAAAGCTTCTTGAAACAGAAAACAGAGCGGCTGTCAATGAACTTTTATTTTGAAGCCGCTCTGGCTTCACATTCGGTGGATGCGACAAACCGAACCTGTGACAGCTTTCTGGGCTACTGTGCGACCAGCAGGGAATGACGATTTTAATGGCCTTATTTCTCAAGTAACTACATCAGAAAAACAATAAATAAACCGGTCTTCATCTGAGCTGCCTATATTTACTTTTTATGCATCTGTGTGAAGCCAGAACGACAAGTTCTAGTGTTAGCTCGCTGGCTAGCAAGCCTTTGTTCCATATTCAGACCAGTGTGGCCATAAATTAGGATTCAGCCTTCAGTTCTTGCATGTTGACTCCGTATACAATTATTTTACTCAAATGAAACTCGTTGCATACTTGAGGGTATTGCACACCGACTTTGTTACGGGAGAAAATTAGCTGCCTAGTCTCTGTGCTGGCTTGTATGAATTGCGTCTTGGCTCGGTCGTGCATAGGTTGCCATGGAGCAGTGCGCAGCTCCGCAGCTCGACAACACGAGTACGCACTCTTCGCCTTCAGACCCAGCGGAAAAGTCTGGAGGGGGTGCCGGGGAGATGACGGTTAAGGATGCTTATGAGTGCCGGATTTGTGGTTATAAAGCGCAAGACGTTAAATGTCTCAGTCAGCACCTGCACGCCGCTCACCCTGTCACCAGTCTTTCTGACTCGGTGAGGAGCGAGGGATGTGAAACCCCAGAGGAGGAGCGTGTGGGTGATGTGGAGACACCCTGCTTAAATGGTGACCTGGAAAAGAGCATTGTTAAGGATAAAGTAAGTCAAGTATTTACTTAGTATTTATATAAGTATTTATCGACCTGCATTAGTTTGTGTTAGCTGAGTGAACCACTAGAGATGCTTTGAATGGAGTTTGAAAATGCTATCCTCTGGGTTTTAGGATTACATATTAAAGTGGACATTTTGCATATTAAACCTAGAACATAACAGTTTTGAGCTATAGGTTTTCTCAGAAATATCCAATTGTTTTTTAGAATGGCAGTTTACAGTTTATGAGGAAAATAATCTGTGCTTAGCATTACTTTAAGAGACTTTTAAGTGGTTTTTTTTCATATTTACATAAAAGTTGTATTTTAGCAGCTTACGCACAGCAGTGTTTCAAGTGTGACTGTGAATTATGTAACAGGTTTTCAAGTACCAGTAACAGACCTTATTTGACTCAAATTGAAATGATAAAAGCACAAATGAAATTCCCATGCATATGTGAAAAAAACAGCTTCTCATACGAGAAAAAAGTAGGGTGGGACTTGATTTTGTTCATCAGGAAGTGGTTGGATCGTTATTTGATAATTGCTGTAATGAGAAGAGATGTTGCAAGAGAGAGATAGACAAATGTAAAAAAATAATAGTAATGTATGTGGATAAATCATTTATCACAAACTCTGAAGTATTCCATTAAAAATAATAGTTGTCAGTTTGATTTCATGGTGACTTTAAACAACAGTGAAAAGAAATAACAGAAAATGTGCCACTTTAACTGTAAGTCAATAAGAGAAAATTTCTCATCTGATGCATTTTTTACATTCATATTTCTTGATCTCACTCCTTTCAGCCAGTTACCGCTGAGGGACTGAGGGAATCTGCTTCCCTTCAGACTCCCGAAGACTCAAATGAGACCTCATCCTCCGTGGATCCCAAAGAACAGGAAGAGAAGATGGACGACTCACCTGCTCCTGAAGAATCTCAGAGCTCATCCCCCGAGCTGCCTCAGGAGAAGTCCCCCTGCTCTTCAGGGACTAAGGAGTCCTGCCAAAAGAGGCAAACAGTCTCCTCTGGCACATCGACCCACAACCAGACTAACCTGGTTTGTCTTCCATTGGTATCCGAGGGGTTAAAGCTTATCTGGGTGCGCTCGGAGCAGGTCCACGAGCTGGATGCCGTGTCAGAACTCGTAGAAGCGTTTAATGCATTCCCATACCCCACGTCGCAGGAGGCGAGCGCTCTAGCTCGAAAGTGTGCGTTACCGCCGGACCGAGTTAAAGCATGGTTCATGATGCAGCGGGTACGTTACGGGATCAGCTGGGCTGACGACGACATCCAAGAGACGCGACGCAAGCTGTGGCACATTCAGAAAAGAGCGGTAGCCGAGGAGTGTGTGGAAATAAACGAGGAGGAGGATTGTTTAGAACGTGAGGAACCTCAACATGTTTTTATACCGCCACCTGCGGCAGTTGCCCATGTAGAGCAGAGAGACCAGACGCCTAAACCCATTCGGACAGTTCCTCAGCACATCACCAATGACCAAAACTGCTTGCATTTTAGCCAGAATAATGCTTCTCAATCTAATAACGGCACACAGCAGTTGCTTAGCACTAATATTGTGTACAAAAACGGTCTTGGACCCGCATCCCAAGTTCCTCAAGTTAATCCCCAATTCCAAAGTGACAATAGAAACCTACCACCTCACAATACTGGAGTCCAGCTGCTCGATTCATTTGGACGTTCATCGTATGAACAACACGCCGCAATGTCATACCCCGAACTCCCTGAGCTTTCACAGTCTCTACACTGCTTACCAGGAAAAAAATCGAAAGCACAGCTGATGGCCCTGCGCCGCAGTTTTGTACAGAAGTCTTGGCCCTCTGACGGTGAAGTCCAGCGGCTCCAGAAAATGACTGGACTTAATCGGCGTGAAATCCGCAAATGGTTCGCTGACAGCCGCTACCAGCTTCGCAAGAACGGCAGGGCTTGGCTAGCTAAGCTTGCAAGGCGCAATCGGTCGTTGCAGCTGATGCAGCAGAACTCTCAGAATAAGCTGGAGAAGAGTGTTCTACCTAGTGCTGATTTTTACGACAACGACGAGGCTGACGACACCGAGGCAGGGTTTGAGGTTGATGTGGATTTGGCTGACGATGAGGGACCAGTCAACCAATCAAATGAGACTAAGGAGGAAGTAAGCGATGAAGGTGAGTTTGATGACGGCAGCGGTTCCGTTCAACAAAATTCTGCAGACATCTCTCCCTCTCCTTCTCCGTCTCCATCATTCCTTCGCGGGCGGGTAGAACCGAACGTGCGACTTCGAAAAAAGACGAGGGAACAGTTGGAAATTTTGCGGCAAAGCTTCCTTCGCTGCCAGTGGCCCACAAGCGACGACTACCTGATACTCCAGCAGAAGACGGGCTTGACGCGGACAGAGATCATCCAGTGGTACGGAGACACACGTTATCACATCAAACACAATCAGATGCGCTGGATGACCTCAGAGGAGAGGGAACGCATCATTGCGGTTATAATGCAACAGCAGAAAAGGGGTGGGAAGTATTCGCGGGGGAGATTTTCATTTGAGAACATGGGGTCTGGGTTGAGTTTGGGCGATTCTGCGTTAATTAACGGAGGTGGAGGGGGCGAAGCAGCAACATGGAATGAACTTTTTAGGGGAAGTACCCCAGTTGTGCCTGAGGGTGAACTCTGACCTCAGAAGCAAAGTCAGTTTGCGATGGCATTTGTAGCTGTGCAGATGGTGGAAACTGAATTCCACATCACTGCCAAAGATGTTACACAAAACCTTTTTTTTCTCTCCTTTAACCTGTCTGGATATTTCCATCCCAGTTTTAATGCTATGATCCAGGGCCTTGTAGAACCTCTCTCACAACATTGTTATGCAATATGTATCTCCAAAACTAAGCATCTTACTTGAATCAAAAATATTTAGTATTAGAATATGTACCTTAAAGTAACTGAAACAAAAGTGTGTATGCCAAGGCACTGAATGACTGTACAATGTGTTTCGTTTTGTAACTTTATCAGAGTTCTATTCATCGTGGTTCTCGGTGACTTAACAGAGCGAATGCATGTGTGTTGCCATTTTCATGTTTAAGTTGCACTTCGAGCTTAGATATGTAGATGTTTGCTTTTACAAAGGTCAATCGTATTTAAAGTTATAAGCATAACTGCAATCTTTTAGATCCACAGTGTGCTACACAGATGTTTCTTTGATGGAAACACTATGCTGACATAATACTACATAATTTATGTGCTTGATTTTTTTCTCTCCAATCATAATATTTGTGATTTTTTTTTTTTTTTTTTTTTTTTTAAATTTGAAGACTAATTAAAATCTTAAGTAGTGTTAATAGGGAGTTTATTAGTCTATGCATTGAGTAAGCTGACTAGAGAGACTGTCCTTTTTTGTGCTGAAGCTTTTTGTACCAGTTTGGTTTTACTTAATAAATTGATCTTAAAACATTTGTATATTTAATTTAATTTTTCTTTTTTTAAACATTCACTATTATGACAATTTTGTATTTACATAACATTTGCATTTTTACATTTATTCATTTACCTGATGCTTTTATCCAAAGCGACTTACAAAATGAGGAAGATAAAATTATACAGTAGTCTATCACGTAAACATATTGAATAAAGTATTGGTAAAGTTAAAATAAGCATTTAGAAAGAAGGTCAAAAACACAGAATAAGTAACACTGGGTAGTCCTAGACTAAGAATACAAAAAAAATCACTCCTTAAGGGCAGTTTTCATAGAAACAAGCATTTTCCTGGAGCAATCTTCCATTAAACCAGAAAAGTATAACTTCACAATCTACAATAAAGCCCATTAACATAATTTAACGCATTAAGTATCAACTAACAAATAAATGCTGTTCTTTTGAACTTTCTATTCTTGATTCCCACAAAAGTATTAAGCACCACAGCTGTTTTTAACATTGGTAATAAGAAATATTTCTTGAGCACCAAATCAGCATATTAGAATGATTTCTAAAAATGATTTGTCATGTTCGAGAATGGAATAGCGGCTGCTAAAAATTCAGCTTTAGCATCAAAGGAATAAATTACATTGAACCCAAATATTTGAAGTGTGGTGTATCAATTAACAATTATTTAGATTAATTATTATACCTATATATAATATATTATTATACCTAATGCATTAATGTTAAAATGAACCTTAGCGTTACCATATAAACCTATCTAGGAAACATTTTAGAAAAAATATCCCTAAGTTACATTCTTAGCGATCTCAGGTTCATGTCCTACAAATTAAAAGATTCTCTGGTTATTCCCAATACTCGATAGGTTTGCCATGCTGGGCTTGAAGAAGATCCGCCCCGTGAATAATACGGCGAATTACAGCAGCAGATGTGATCAGCAAGTGTCCGGCAGCGTGGAGGAGAGTGGACATGACTCTGAGGGCCTCCCTGAGAGACAACAAAAGTGTAGGATACAATTCAGTGACTTGAAAAAGGATATTTTGTACAAATAAATACTAAAACAATTCATTAAAATGCTTAGTTTCCATCTGTAGTCTGTTTACCTCAGGACTTTCTTTGGCCCCAAGCATTGAAAATCTGCACTGACAGAGTAGAGCCCTTGGAATGTAGCTTTCACATTTAGTGAGCCGAATACGTCTTTGGGGTGAGTACGGTAAAGATCAAAGGTGATTTGAGCAATGTCTTTTCCTGTCCTCGGTTTACTATCACCTGGTTTGTTTCCACCCCTTTGACGTAACTAGGAGGAATAGATGAAGTTAAGATACGGTACTGAGCGATACAAATGACACAACAATCATAAGTGAATAAATCCTTAAAGTCATTTGTTTAGTTTATACAAAATATTTCACTGGGATTTTTGCTTCATGGTGAGATGATAAGAATAAATGTGACATTACCACCTTTCTAATGTTGGTGAAGTCAATCAGATAAGTGGTGAAACAGGTAAAAGCAAATAATAATTTAAGATGAAAAACCTGAAATAAACAAAAATACATACAGGATGAGGTTTCCAGATCTCTTTGGGTGTCAGGGCCATGAAAACTGTGTTGTCCGGCAAGGCTAAGAGGAACTCTTCTGAGTCAACCTCTGTCCCATCCTCTTCACACACCAAAGTCAGCACAGTGGATATCAAGAGAGCCTCGGCTGCCTGAGGTAAAAAATCACAGTAAATTGTCCCACAAATGTTTATGATAAATGTCTGTGAAAGCTCTCAGTTATCCTGGTCATTGCAGGACGTCTGAGTTTCTATGTAACACAGGGTAGGGGGCACTACACACAGATAGAACCACTGCAAGCCCCTAGAGGCGAGATTAAGTAATATATCTACATCTGAAAGACCCTTTTAGGTAAGTGGCAAAACTTCCAGTTGAAATGTTTAATTTCCTACTTTTTCTTGGAGCTCCTCTAGAGTTCCAGCAGTGATTCCTTTTTTGACCTCTCTGTTCCAGGAACACACTCTGAATGGACGCTGAGGGGGCGACCAAACCCGCCGAGAGACAGACCTGAGAGAAAGAGTGATGGGGAATGAGGAGGAGACAAAACGGCAAAGAAAAAATAGAATAAGAGTACAAAAATGGTTTTGTCAAAAGTCAGTGTAGAACTGGAACTCCTCTTAAGGAACAGTTAGCACGATAATGCTCAAATACTTGATTATTTATTCACCCTCATGTTGTATGTCTCATCTGTGAACAAATTTTTTCTTTTTATTTGATCATTGAATCATCCCATTCACAAAGTTTGTCTGAATAATTTGCTGATAAATCAGACTGATCTGATTCTGGAGTTCAACTAACTCACCGAGCTGAACACAGCTCGCTAAAAGTAAAGATTATCACTAAAAGTTCTTTGGATTATTACTTACATTACAATCCGTTAATAACACAAAGCTATCCGATATCTTTTATAATACTTCTTTGGTGTTTTTGTGTCTGTTTTGAAGTTTGAAAACAACAGTACCCATTTTTTTAGAACTGCATGGATAAGAACGACCAATATGATTCTTCAAAAACCTTGTTTTGCGTTCCACGGTAGAAAGAGATCCATGGAGGTTAATAATGACAAATATTTCATTTTTCCTAGAAAAATCAACGACTGCTTTAAAAGTGGGATAAGCACAGACAGCATATGGCTGTAATCAGGCTCTCTGTCTTATCTAAAGAGCTGTTAATGGAGTGAATCAAATGTATTGTGAGAGACCAACAGTTAAAGTCCAATGTTAACGCTAAGGACAAACACTGATAAAACCATTTAAACTCAGTATGTATTTTTGTATCTATTTACTAAGAGATTTGATCAAATGTATATATGTAAATTTGGCAGCTTCTTACTCAAAGCATACTTCTGAAGATAAAAAGGTATATTGTAAATAACAGTATTGAATATCAACAAATTAATGTTACTAAACTTACTTGAACAAGGAGGCTGTTGTTTCCATTATGATCTGTGGTTGAGGTCTTCTGCCTGTCACCTCAGTTTCAGTTGTTTACAGTTCTTTCTGCCTCTGTTTGACTGTTTGAAGTAAAATGGTGATACTGAGTCACAGCTGGTGGAGAATATCTTTTTGACAATAATGTGTTGTGATGCTAGCCAAGTGGACTCTGACTTTGCTGGATGATTTAACCTGATAGCTTGTGTCATTGGGCAAGGTCTCTTCTCTGATTGTACTTGTGTGTTTAGGAGCCAAGGTTTGAATGATGTAAGTAGGGAGAGTGGTTAGCGTTGAAACCATTGCTTTAATGTCTGTGCATCCTATTTTTATTTTCTTCACAAAACAACTACAAATTAAGGTTGAAATTACAGAGATAGATAACAGTTGCCATAAGTGGACAAAAAATAAAAAGACTGGATAGACAAATAGATAGATAGATAGATTTTTTTTATTAGTTGAATTTATTATGGAATGCGTTGGAAACATCTACTTAATTTTCTACAGTACTTGAAATCGGAAGACTTTTATTTTGAAAGTCAAAAAACAACTTCCTCAACTAAACGTCATATTAAAAAAGCAAAGAAACAAGAATTTATCTTTAGTTTTAAACAAATAAACTATGGCATATTTTCAAGATCAGCAGTAGTATTCAAATAAAAGACAACTGCTTACGAACGTTTGTGCCCACTAAGTTTTTTTCCTCGTCTTTGCGTACTTCACACCGGAAACAGTATTTCGTCATTTTGGCGCGAGAAGTGTATTCCTATCGCGACCGTCATTACGTTCTTAAGAATCATCAGTTGTTTTAATAAACGTAGCGTGTGTGCTGTAAATACAGATCAAAGGACAGAAAGCTTTAGTGTTATCGCATCGTGTTGTTTGATTGTTGTTGATGATTCCTCGTTTAAGCTGTATAAGAGATTTTTAAGTTTAGGAATCAAGTAAGCCATTTCCAAAACCCCAGTGTTGTTTATTTTCTGGACGGACTGGACGATGAAAACAGCGACTAACACTATGAATGAAGGTGGGTCTGTGCAGTGTAGCTCGTAAAAAACTCTATTGAAAGAAGAGTTAACGGATTTTATGCGTTTCATTGTGGTGTATTTGCTGTCATTAGATGCAGGGGATTTTCTATGCAGATTTAGTCCAGCTGACGTGTCAGCTGTGCAGCGTATATCTAAATATAGATGTCCATATCAGAGATGTAAATATCTAGTGTTAATATCTGTATGGGTATGCTGAAATATAAAACCATATTAAAAATGTTTATTTAAATGTCAATTTTAGCTGCCTTTTCTCTCTTATATATATATATATATATATATATATATATATATATGTGTGTTAACTTCATGATAATGAATAATAATAAGTTTCAATACTGTTTGCTTGTTATAATTGTTTCAAATCTTTTTTTCAACAGACGCACCTCTACCCCTGTCAGCTCTGCAGCTTATAGCCCCACCTTTACGTCTGATGTCTTCAGCCATGTGGAAAGTGATGCTGCAGAGAGATGCAGTGCATTATGGGAAACTGGAGGAGACCATAACATCACTCTGTGAGACTGTACCTGGGCTGCTCCATTACAGACATCAGGCCAGGCTGACAATGGGTTTGCGGGCACTGGTGAGATTGCTGAAAAGTACTGCGTCACATGAAAAATAAAACACCAAGAGCATGTACTTTTTTATGCTGCCATACTTTGTCATTCTCAGTTATGTACACATGTACTGTACATTGTCCATTACCGTTTAAGCTACGTGTGATTCAGTGGAGTAGCCTTTGGTGATAAATTGATTTTTAGACTTTTTATAGTCTGTAAATAGTAAAGACATTTCTTTGCTTTTTATTCTGCTAACCTAAGATGATCTTGGAGGAGCTTCGTCAGTCAGATCCTCCTGATGCTCAGCTTATCCTTCAGGAGCTGCAAAAGCTGCAAGATTCCTCCATTCCCACTGGAAAGGTAGGTTTGGCCCTGACACTGGTGCAGAGTCTTGTTTGTCTCATCATGTTTTGATAGTTTTATTCTCATCCAGCTTCTTTAGAAGTTAAAATAGTGTTCTTGAATATAAATTCACAAGAGTTACATGCATCAAGAAGGGACTGTACCTTCTTTTATCCTCAGAGAAAGGATCAAAAGGTGGAAGAAGCTAAACGCAACTTCCAGACCCTGGTGAACTCTCTCTTGAAGAATGCAGCAGTCAGAAAACAGTTCTTCAAGGTAAAACAAAAAATCTTGAACTGCTCCACAAATCCTCCCACCTGATATGTTTTCATTAATATATATATTTTTTACTTTCTATTAATATCTTAGAAACAGTATAATTTGTCTGTCACTGACAGACGGGACATCTAAATTATCTGTCACTGTTTTTAAAATTTGGTAAATGCCTGAAAAGCTTCAGTTAATGCAAACGCATTAACACTGAACATTAACATTAAAAACACTGACATGGTTTTGTCTTTGACTCCAGGAGGAATTCCACCTTCACTACGGAGGAAACTATGTGTCCAGTCTAGAAAAGCTGTTGTGGGAGTTTCTAATTCGTCTGGATAAACTATTACCTGTTCCAGATCTTGCTCAGGTATAATTCATAATAAAGTTAAGAACAAAACCCTTTTTTTGTTTTTGAGAATATTAGATATATTTTTTTCTTTCATTGCTGTAAGAGTTTTGTTGTTGTTGTTTTTGTAATTTAAGCTTCTGTTCATGCCATGAAAATAATCTTTGGTGCTGTCATGGCATATAAAAAAGAGAAAAAAATCATATGTGAATTCTTTTATTATTATTATATTATTGTTTGAAAAAAAGTTTACATTTTAACCCTTTATTGTTGGTAAAATTGTCTAAAATATTTGGAAAGCAGGAAACACTTTCTTGCACACTGCCTTTATATTAAAACAATGTTATATGTGAATTTTTTTTCTTTCTAATTTTGTAATGCTTTATGTATCATGTAATTAAAGTTCAATAAAAAAAATAAATAAAAAAAATCAAGTGTGAGTTCCAAGTATGGTCCTTTACATACAACATTTGCTTATAATTTGCCAAAGTAAAAAAGTGAAATGCCTGATTAAAGTATTCAAGTGTGCACTTGCTGACTAGTGCTCCGCTTGGTCAAATGCTGATTGCAAGTGCTAATGCTGTCATTTGCGACAGGACCACTGTTTTGTTTATGCTCAGTGCTTACCATTTTGTATTGTGATGTCTTATTCAGACAGTCTTGTGGCTCAGTGATGCCCCTGCTGTTCTGGAGGATTGTGCACGCTTTGCTTCGCAGCCCCAGCTGCTCAGGACTCTGCTGCAGCATGAAAGATGCCTCGGACACCTCAGCTCGGGTATGTCTGAGAGATGAAATGATCAAGTAATTGCTTGTCTGGAAGCACAAGATTGAATTCTTTCCTTTTATGCCCCTTAACATCTGTCTTGTCATCCTCTGTTTTTCTTTTTCTGTTTGTTTCAGCATCTCTTCTGTCATCTAATGGTGATGCGATCCTGTCTTCCCTTTCCCTCCCTCTTTCGGGTAGAGTGCTGCAGACCATCCAATCAGAATCCGCTCCCTTATCAAACAGGGTCACAAAAACCGCCCCGTCGACACCCAGAACCACTCGCAGAACAGTGAAGGAAACTCAGTCACAGGTTGCACTTGTGATTGGGTCCATTTCCAATGACATTCTCCAAAAAAACAATGAGAAGGTAGCATCAAGTTTAGGACAAGAATTCGAAACAGCTTCTGAGATAACCAGAAATACCAGAAGCAAACAAAGATCATGTTCTAATAAAGAGATTTTGGAGAAGAATCCAGGAGAGGAGTATTTTGTTGGGAATATGTTGGTCACAGTGATCAGTCAGTCATCCGGCAGTGAAGTAGAAGAAGAAGAGGAGGGCAGCAATGAAGAAATAAACAGTAGCAAGGGGAGTAGTGAGAGAGGAAACAAACCTCCCAAAAAGGCTGAAGTTCAGAACAGAAGTGGAAAAAGAGGGCAAGATGTTACAAGGAAATATTCCACTAGGAGAAGCTCTGAGGAGATCGAGTCGCAGCAAGAAGCAGAAATGAGTGCTCTCCTCATTTCCTGCATGAAACGCCAACTGAGAGTTGTCATTCCCAGATTAAATGACAACGATCTTCCTGTCTCTCCAAATCATCTGTCTTATGAGAAGGAAAATGCAAAGCCTCCATGCCAGCCTGCTTCAAAAGACAGTGTGGGAAACAGTCACTCTGTTATGCGCAAGAGGAAATTTATTGAATTGATTTCAACACCGGAGAAACATCTGACTTTATCAGTCAATAAACCGTAAGAATGTGACTTTAATTAATTTTAATATTAGAATTTATTTGGAATAATTATTATAATTGATTATTAATTTAAGTTTTTGTTATCTTCTTTCTTATCTGAATTTCTTGTTCCTTAAGAACTTCTTCTTGCTCTCCATGTATTCCCCTTGTTCTGCATTTTCCAGTCGGTAATCCAGGTAACTGTTTTTTTGTTGTTGTTTTTTTTGGCTTTTATATGCCAGAGGTGTAACTTTTGGCTTTTTGCCTATTTTAGAAACACCGTCTCCCTCAGTTAATTCATCAGATGATATCATTGGCGATTCTGATGATGAAAGCGCAGACAATGTCAAGAGAAAGGTTTGTAACTGCATCTACATGATTCAAACAGCCACATAAGTGTTACGCTATGTAGAACCAGCGACTAGAGTGGAGATTCAATCTAATTCAGTCCATAGAGCTTCTCAAGAGAGTTGTACAGTATTCACAGCAGGTTCCTGTGGCCACATACACACTAGCTAAATACAGTTGTTACTCTTCTTGTGTTTTGTACTCACAGAGTACTTTGGTAGTTATGCTTAAGTCCATGTAGTTTTGTTCAGGACAAAACTGAGCAAGTAGTTATCAGCAATGGCTTCGCTCTCACTGAAAGCGAGTCTGCAATGTGTGTCTCTCTTCTCCAGGAGTGGTGTTAGCAAATCACAGAGAAGGAGGTATGTCTCTTTCTTTTTACAAATCATCTTTACAACTTAGTTGCTTCCATCAGCCCTGTGGTAGATTACACAGAGATGTTTGTGTTATAAATGTCTCCAGTCACTAATGTACTTAATAACCAAACTAATATCACAGCTACAGCAAGGAGACAAACATTTTGTTTACACACACCACAGAATTTAGGGGATTCACTTATGCATGCTTTTCAGCCTGAACAAATTGCTGTGTGTATGTGGCCCTATATAGTGTTTAAAACAAATCAAGTATGCTCTGTTAGAATAGCATAATCCATATTGCATAATCCATATTGCATAAAATTGAAAATACACTAGGTCATTGCATTAATTGATTGCTGAACAATATGTAAGTGATCATTTACCAAAAAGAACTTTTAAGATATAGATTTTCCAAATTCTTGGTTCTAGGGTTAGGTTTAATGTGTGCCTGAACTGTGGTTATTTCGATCTGACTTTGTACTTTTTTTTTTTTTTCTTGAAATTTCCTGTCAGGTATTCAGTCAGCAGTATTGTAAAACAAAGAATGGAACATATGTGCCCACACTGCAGGAGTTCTGGAATCCTGTGTTTTGTTCCACATTGTCTCCTGGAAGCAGACATTGATGCACTTTTGGAACATCATTCTTGCCTTAAGTCTGATGCTGCAGTGTTTGCTGTTAAAGAAAACGCATGTATTAGTCTTAGATTTTTAAGCTCCTTACCATGTAGTACATTTGCGACCAGGGAAACCTTCCTGCTTTTAGGAAGTTTGCATTAATAATTATAATTTTTTTTTTTTTTTTTTTATTCTTGTGTATCTGTATCATGTAGAATGTTGTTGTTGTTTACGTTATATATTTAAATAAAGAATTGTGTCTACGGCTAGATGTATTTGGGGGTTTTTTTGAGGGAAATTAATTATGTATAAGGTGCCCTCCATCAGAAAAAAAAAAAAAAAAAAAAAAAAAAAATTGAAAATATCAGGAATTAT
>JAFVLL020039646.1:0-55769 GCA_021397915.2 Tor tambroides | reverse complement strand
TTTTTGACCTTGGATGCATGTAAACCTGTTTTAGGAGACTCATAAAACAATATTAGCAACCTTAAAAATGGCATAATAGGGGCACTTTAAGTAAATCCTAATAGTACTATTTTAACGCCAAATGATGGTTTGCGCTGATGCAAGCTGTTAGTAAATCTGGCCCTAGAGCTTTACTTTAAATTAATTTTCCTTTAATACTTCAATTTTTAATAAAGTTTCAAAATTACTTTAAAAAAACATAAGTAAAAAATAAAAAAATAGATAAAAAATAATAATTGACCTACTATTTTAAACAAAGTACAATAAAAATAAAATCAAATAAAATTAAATTAAATAGTAAAATAAAATAAATTAAAATGGCCATTTTATGTACAAATCACCATCAGTGGTGTGAAGCTGAATTCTAAAATGATCACCTCCAACTAATCATTTGTGTATTTCCTGGACACGTTTATCTATTCCCTTTTATGTAATCAGCTATTTATCAGAATGTCATTATTCTGGCTCTCTCTCCAGTCTTCTGTTCTTTGTCTGGAAGCACAATATCTTGCTGGGCTGATTGGTGTTTGTAGTGAGTTATCGTCGTGCGCCAAGCCAGAGTAAACCAAACAAAGCAAGCCGGTGCCCTGCCAGAATCAATCTATCGTCTACAGAAGATGCACAAAAGGAATTCTGCTTTAATCATTCGAAGTTTAGGGGAGACCCAGTGTGCAATGGCACAACCTTCCAGCCTGGCTCATGTGTTCTCAGAAAACCTCTGAATAATTGTCTTTCTCGCTCCAACACGCCCGCCAATGAGGCCTGCCAACGATGCCAGCCATGTCCCATCTGCAGCTTAGCATTCTGGGTAAAGCGTCGGCCCAGAGCAGAGAGTGCTTCACGGTGGGAGAGGAGGAGACGAGTCTTTTTGGCCGAAGCCCACCCTGCCGAACTTTCCGTCCAGATGTGAGCACAGCGGCAGAGCGGATTAAAGTCTGTCTGTGTCTAAAAGGTGTAGAAGAAGCGAACGTTTCGGCAATCTAAATGGAAATCATGCCATCTGTTTGGAACTGATCCTTGTGACTCAGGCCGAATCTGTATGCCACAAACTGACTCAATGCACTGATCCATAACATAGATCGACTGAATATGTGAAGTCTTTCTTTTTTTTTAGATGAATGAAAAGCTTCATGATGATGATAAAAAAACCCAATGCAAGCCAGTTCAGTGTTGATTCAGGCTGTGCAATAAATTGTATTTTAATCATAATCACAATTTCTGCTTCTCTCGATTTATTAAGCACAATCGTCTGCAATATTTACCCGCTGGTTATTTATCCAGAAAACCTTTCATTTTAATTTGTCATTTGTGTTATCTTGCATTGGTAAGAAGCCTTCACAAGCTTTCATGGTTGCGGTTGCCAGATGTCAAGAGCTTAAATCCCCCAATCTTAAAATCAACAGACACGTCTGTGATTGGTACAATGCTCAGTTGCTACAAAACACACTGTAAATAGATGCAACAGGAGTAAACCGACATATGTGCATTGACACTTTTCCATAATCGCAATCTTGACTTTTTTTTGATTAATTGAGAAGGCCTTGTTAGCATGTTGAAACATGCCAGACACTTAAATTACATAAAAACTCTGCTGGCTAGAGTGAATAGCTTATTGCAGGTAATGAGCCACTTCTAGGTCTAACATCCTTAGCTACATTATCATTTTTAATGTTTAGTACATGTATTGTGAGGAATGACTTACCCTGCTCAAGCCCATGTGATAACTGCTTTTTTCCAGCTCAAGAGACTCCAGCAGCTCTTCAACAGCCTGAAACACACAGACACACACACGTATAAAACAGTGAGACAGACATAAAGATCTAGTATGCCGTCCACCTCAGCAGGGCACCAAGTGGACAGAGTGCTGACTGGGGTGCTCTTTCTGTCCAAAAGCTAAGGCACCTTGGGGAAACCAGGTCACAAACAACTGTCTTAATGTCTGACCCCTCTCTTCCACTCACCCATGAGTGCTTTCTTCCTGACAAGATGTCAGGCAAATAACAACATGGCAGGGGATTAAAAAAATCTCGGTGGACTGATGACTAATGGCTAGAGTTTGAGCTAAAAGCACAGTGAGGTATTGAGTGCTCTCTGCAGGGGCACAGGGGCCGACTGGTGAACAGGTTCAGTGGTGAGAGACAAGCCAAAAGCCACGTCTCAGACTGAGCAGCAGCAGATAGATCACGGGTATAATGGGGAATCTGGTGAGAATTAGTTACCAAAGAGAGACCTCTAAAAACATAGCTAAAGCAACATGCTAAGAAAGATCATTCTCCTGAGATACAGATATTTGAGCCTGTAACATGCTCTAATACTGACCTATTACCTGTGGCATAAATAGATAATATACATACAGTACCAGTCAAAAGTAGTACGTCATCAAACAACAAATAGAAGTATGGGAACTGGGACCAAAAAAAATGTAATTAAAACTATATTTTATATTATTTTCCTTCACTCTCTGGTCCAGTCATACTATAAAATAAATTAAATAAAATTCAATCAACTGTATACTTTAACTAACTTTATAATTTGAAACTATATTAATTCTAAACTATATTTTAGATTATTTTCTTCACTCTCTGGTCAATAAAAATAAAATAAAACTCAAATTCATTTAAACTACAGTTTAGTTCACTCTCAACAAATAAATAAATAAAATAAAATAAAACTCAAATTAATTTAAACTGCCATTTAGTTCACTCTCTGGTCCATTAAAGAAAAGAAAAGAAAAGAAAAGAAAAGTTCACTCTCTGGTCCATTAACAAAACAAAACAACAAAATTAAATAAAAAATTAAATTAAACTAAATATTTTATAAATATATTTTTTAGTTTAGTAAATTCATTATTACCATTTGATACATTACCATTTATATTTCTCAAAAAGCCAATAAAGCATTTAAGCATACGCCTTTGGATCAAACTATCTTTAAGGTCATGAGAAACCTATGTTCAGTTAAATATGTCCAAATGTTTAACTGATACTATATATACACACATATGTATAATGTACATATTTAAAAATGTACATATTTAAAAAGTACATATATATATATATATATACACATATACATACATTGTATACACAAAGTTCACATCAAGACATTACAGGTCTTTGTAGACTCAATAACAGAAGCGGGGTCAGTGATAGGACAGGATGCCACTGATAGACTCGTCACTCTGGGCCCTGATTAAAGCCTTTATTGCCCTGTCACCAGAGCAGAGCTGAGATTAAGGGGGGAAAGATGTGTACTACAGCCCCATTAATCAACAACACAGCTCTCTGCCCTGAGCACTGTCATAATCAATTACATGGAAGAGCAGCTCATGAAGGAGGAGCCAAACGGCACTTGGAAAAACAACACACTCACAAACACACACATTAAAAGGACACTCACCCTTCTCTCATCGGTTACGATGTAGTTCCGCCCATGTTTCTTTGTCAGGTGGGGAGTCAGCACATCAAAGCGGCGACGGAACTCCGAAAAGACCAAATGATCGGGATAACCTTGAGGAAAGGGAGAGCCGAATGACAGGAGCGTTACAGGAGAAGGACATGTGTGATTTTAGAAAGCTACAAGGTCTGTGGAGTTTCAGCAGAGACCAAAGATGAGGGCATTGGTCAGTTGCTTATCTTGAGAATGTTCCGCTTACTCAGGACTTTAGGCTGAAATGTGCCAAAACATTTTCCAGTGACATTTTGCTGACTTCACTGCAATGTTTTCAAAAAGACTACTCGACAAAATAAGCCCATGAATGTCTCCAAGAATAAAAAAAATATCTAGAATACTACATAGCGTCTGGCCACATAAGCCCTTCAAAGGTCAACAAACCTTGCGAGAAAAATGCAATATTCGGAAAAGTCAAACCTGCATGGAAAATTTGAACTTTGAAATCTTTCCTCTCTTCATACATTTTTCCACATTCTCTTCAAAATAAAGGTCACAGATCGATAACCAGGGTCATTCACTGTCTTTATCTTATGTTTTAAATGCCTTGCTTTTTAAACCCTAACCTTGGCGGTAGATACGCAGGGCGTCGAGCAGTTTGGAGCCGCGCAGCTGCGCCCGGAGCAAGCACACATCCAGCTGCATGAGGCCGTTGTCACAGCTTTCTCCGTGTGTCTCTATCTCTCCAGAGCGAGATGAGGGTCCTCCCAGCACCTTCAAATCCCCAGCCGAAGTCTCCGCTTTTGGCAGAAGACAGTGCACAAAGTGCACCCTGGACCGCCTCACTGTGTCTATCAGTGCATCCTACGAGAAACATACAACATAGTCACATTAAATTTCAAGCCATTTTTCAATTATTGGCCGCTACGTTTTTTTCTGTTTGGCTGAAAGCCTTTATTTTGATTGTGCAGGGACTTCTATTTTGACAGGTCTTTCTAAAGTACGTCTAAGGTTTATTTTTTCATAAAATTTGATTTTAAAATGATTTACTTCTAATTTGGTAAATACCATGTGTGATAACGAACCAAGCAGTCACAAGGTGGATGAAAATCATGGGAGCGAATTTGGCGTCCAAAAGGTTGTTTATTTTGGGCGATGTGCAAATTGTCCAAATAAATATGTTTAAGAGCTTAAAACAAAGATTGTTGATAAAAACACAGTCTAAAACTAGAACTGCTGCATAACAAATAGCATCACAATCTCGTTAACAAGCTCTTATTCCGTCCACCCCTCCTTACCACTAGTGACGGCCATCTTAAATACACATTTTCCCGCTCTTACTAATTGGAACATACCATGTTTTTTTATAAAATAAACTCTTGTTTCACAATATTATTTACACATGAAAGTAAGTAACAAGAGTTAAGTAAATAAATACAAACAAGTAAATAGATAAAGTAAATAAATACAAATAATAAGAGGACTGAAATCAAAACATATCTGCATGAACACTTTCATAAATTAGCTAAAATGAGTGCTTCCCTCAAGTTCGCCACGCCGCTTATTGCCACACCCACTCAGCTAGATCAGGAAATACATAATTAATGCGTCGGAAACAATAAGAACACAGTAAAACAGTGAATGAAGACAACTTTAGGGTCTCTCTATCACACTATGTAAAATAAATATGCATTTAAATGTAGCACTTATCATATTTAAATTAAATAGGACATTGGCTATCCTGCTCTAAGACATCGCACTGGCCATCAAAAAATGGCTGACTAATTTATTAATGAGGGTAACTAGTTTATCTAGATTTTCTACTTCATATTTTAGTGGCAGTGCTCTAATTAGCATGCTGAGATTTAGCTCTAGAATCTTTAAAAACACATCTTGAGAGCCCTGCATTTTCCGTTCCAGTCAAGGAGGTCCATAATAAGGTTCCATTCCGTTGCTCTCTGTCTAGCTGTTTTGAATGCATTAGCGTATGGATGCAGTTTTCACATTTGAAGCACTTACCACTTGCAGTTTAATCTGGATGCAGAGGGACTTCTTTTTAACAGCGGCCACACCAGTGGTGAAGGTCTTTCTCATGCTTGTGGCCCTGCGCAGGGCCAGCTGTGATCCGCCCTCAAGCCCAGCAATAGAGCCTGACAAAACTGTGGCTCCCCCTGAACGCCCCATAAACAAGCCACTGATATTCTTCCTGCAGAGAGAAGGACCAGAGCACACACAGATTGAGCTGGATCATTTAACGCCTCCACAAGTAAATTACCGGTATGCAACATTTGAAATAAGCAAAAATATTGCCATTATACATAATCGTATCTCAGCAGTTGCTTTTTCAGTAACAAGCAACATTAGCTTCCCAAACACTGAACATATAGTAAACGTTAATTTGACCAAAACACTTCAGGTAAATGCAAAAATATCCCCATTCAGTTTTACTACACACTAATAATAAATGTATTTTTTAATTATTCAAATTATAAAAATTAAATAAAATATTTTTTTAATATTGCAATAATACTATTGTATTGTATAATACAAAACAGTATTTATATGATTATTATTATGACTATTATTATTATTTAAAATATAAAATATAAATCAATAAATATTACAATTTCTTGGCTGTCTTAATTTCTTCTCTTATAAACATTTGGCCATAAATTAATGATTTTCATTGTGTTCTCACATTTAGTTATAAGCAACCCAAACTCACAGCACTCGCAGAGACGGAGTTCGCTAAATGTTTTTACCAGCAGGCAGATATTAGGGTCTTACTTCTGAGAGTCCTGCAGTAAAATGGCTGCATTCTGAGAGGCAGGATTCTGTTTGGCATGGCTCAACCAGCCCCGAGCATCATACTCCACCCAGTCAGTCCCATGGCTGTGACCCAACAGGAAGTGATGTGCCTTCTCACTCTTGAGCATCAGGGCGGGGCCTAAGGGACGCATTGAGCATATGAGGTTGCATGTCTTTTTCATACATAAACGTCTATGTGTTATAGTTTGTGCGTGGGTGGGCATGTGGGAGGTGTGTTGTGTTTTGACCTTTGCTCTCTCCATCCACAGGGCTGTAATAACTGAACAGTCTTTCCAGTAGAGTTTCCTCTGAGCCCCCAGGCTGCAGAGCTTCTTCCTCCATCAGCCACAGCAGGCCCCTTGCCTCATCTGTCCTGGCCAAAGTCCGTACCTGAATCACACAGACATGCAAGAACACTTTGTTGGACTGAACCGTCTGTAATATAAACTGGGGAGATGGGGACATAATTGATTCAAATCCCGGACAAGCCCCCGATATAGGTTACAACCCCACTTTTGGGCCAGAGTGTAAATACTTTTTAATGTTTAACCCTGTAAAGTCTGACAATATAAATGAACACTCAGAAAAATCAAATCTTAGTTTTATAATCAAAGCTCTGTAGACTTTATTGCAGGGGGCAAAACATATAATGCAATACAATATGATGATTAGAAGATGAACAGATAAACATTCCTCAAAAGCCATTTTAACATGATTTTTATAATAAATTATGTATCGATAATCAAGTAAACCTAAGTCTAGTGTTCATCTTGAAATACTACTAACAATATAAGTTCTTCTTACATTTACTTATAAAAATTAGTATAAATTTCACAGCAAACAGGCATCTAGTAGATTGCTTGGAAACCTGTTGTACGCAAAGTTTTGATCATGATAATTGCATATCAAATATTATAAAATAGATTTATAGAGTAAATGTGACCACTTATGCACACACAACATACAAACAGCATTAACCCATTATAAAAGGACCTCTAAACCTTATGAAAGCACTACCAACTCATCACTCGCCGCAATTTCTTTTTGAAATCCTTTTCCACTAAGCTTCTTCACATGAATCATCAGAGCGAATGAAAGACGTTAGACCCAAAAGCGTATGCTGCACTGTGGCTATAGCCTAAAACAACTCAATCTCTCTCAAGAACTTTGTTTACTCGCAATTCAAGCCCCTTCCATCCATCAAGACATTGTGCATTGTTTAATTTACTTTTCATTTCATATTTCAATAATGACCTCAAACACAACATTAGTCATTACATGAAGGCAATTACTATCCTTTACAGAATAAGAGAGAGGAGGAGAAAACGAGGGGAAAAAAGATGAGCTATTAGACTTGGGCTCCTCATTAAAGGCCTGTATTAAGTAAGAGCTCCAGGGCAGTCAGGCAGGCATTTTTAAACCTTACACTCTGGCTGTCTACTTAAGCAATTAATACCAGTAATGGCTTCTCCCTTGTTCTGCATTACCGCACTGACACTTTGCAGGCTGCTGAATAACTGCGGATGAGACTGGCGTGGAAAAGAACTTACAGCAATTACGCAGGCTTATGAATATGCTCAGAATATGTCTTTAAATATTACTTTTCACACTGATGAGACTGTCGTCACTATGCCTCAGTACTATTTCCATCAGGCACAGATTGGCTAATTAACTCGTCAGGGTTGTTTTAACGAGTGCTTTCAATTACTTAATTTTTAAAGTGCCCATTTGACAATTTATGAATTTCTTTCAAAACTTCAGCAAATTGAAAAGCAGAGAAAGGCTTAAAAGATTACATGACTACACAGGCATTTGTGTTTGTATTTCTACTTCAAGTTGCAAAACCGTAATTGGTGATTGTGACCACTGGTGGCATTCAAAACACTTCATAGTGATACTCAAAGCAGCTTGACAGAAATAAAAATCAAACTCATCATCTTTGCAATCAGTCAAGTATCACTAACCCATTCTAATCTAAAATCCTTTTTTAAGCCAAGGATGCCCATTTAAATCTATTAATTCAATCATAAAGATGGTACACACACAAATACATACATATACATATATATATGTATATATATATATATATATATATATATATATATATATATATATATATATATATATATATATATATATATTTACTCATACATGTTTCTGATTCCAATACGCTTCAGATTTAACACTAAGCATGATCCCGACACATTTTGTAAGAGAGACAATGTCATCAAAAGTGCTTTCATTAACAAAGATGCTGAACGTTGTGCCTCAGGAAGACGGAGGGCACTTCCCACTCAATGCCCACCCACACACATACAGAGAAAAAGAACAGCCTCTCTGGTCTCATTAACATCCCAGAAAGCCACGTTCCTGACACGCTGCTCCTGCAACAACTGGCTAGATACGACAATATAATAACTTACCACAACAGATAACAACTTTGAGGTTGAGTTCGCGCTCAAATGACAAACTAAAGGACACAAAAGTCATCGACTAGAACTTTCAAGCTGTCAAACTGAATTTTCCCCAACGTTGTGAGAGACGAGGGAAAACTCAGTGATTCAAGTCATTGCTGAAACTGAAAAGCACACATTCTCCAGATAAGACCCCTTTGGGGACAGGCTGGGATGCACTACAAAAACCTGAGCAGGAAAGAAAAGATGAGGGGAGAAAAGAGTTGCTTACCAATGCTTGAGTGGAGGCTTGGTCTATAGCTGATATAGACAGTGATGTACTGGACTCTATGTCATCTAATGCAAGCTCTATGTTTTCCTAAACAGGGATAGAGGGAGTATTAGTCAGCTACGATTTCAAACTGATTTTTGGGTTAAAGGTTTCAATTTCTTTTTTATGTCTAATACCATATTTTCTCTTGTTCTATGATTTTACAGCCTTGTGGCCAAACAAAAAACCAAGTAAGAGGCTTAGAATCAGAATCGATCAAAACTCAAGCATGAAAATTGATCATATCAAGACTTTTGATTAAAGGTGCTGTAAGCGATTTGTATGGAACGGCACTCAAACATCACAATGAATTCGGTGTCCTGAAATACCAGGCCTGTCTCTATGATAGCCCTAGGTTCTGTGAACAGCCAAAAATATATAAGCACTGACCAATCAGATCACTTTGAGGCATTTTCTGCCTGTCAGTCATCTTACACGATCATACGGCAGCCCAGCCCGGTAGTTGAAGTTGAATCATTCAGGTTAAACACAATATTAAGAAGTTGTCACTCCTTTTGTCACAATTTAATGGTCTCCATGGAAAAAGAATGTCTGGTAACACTTTATTTTACGGTTACATCTATTAGTTGCTTATCAGCATGCATATTACTAGAATATTAGCCATGTATTCGTGCTAATTAAGCACATATTAATGCCTTATTCTACATGACCTTATTCTACATCCCTAATCCTACCCAATGCCTAAACTTAACAACTACCTTACTAACTATTAATAAGCAGCAAATTAAGAATTTATAGAGGGAAAAGTCGTAGTTAATAGTTAACAAGTGTTACCTATTCTAAAGTGTGACCAAATGTCTTTGTAGGGCGGGGTTTTGGAAATGGAGGCGTGTCTAATTATGTGACTAATTCGTTGAGGGAATTTCGAAAAGATTTTCCCACACAGATTTCGCAATGAGCCAAAATTTTTCTAATGCGAACATTAAAAATGTAAAATTTAAAACCACAATTAAATGGAAGTAGCAACAGATTTTTTACTTCTGTATTGTTATGTATACCCGCGTGTTAAAGAATATCAAAAAAACAAAAAAAAACGTAGGGCTGGGACTTTTTCTATTCATCGGTTGTTAATTGGTTTTTTGGAAAGACTGAGTTATGACACTTTGATTAAACAAAATAAACAACATTAAACGTATGCGAGTACAAAACATATATGAATAAATTGTTCACAATAAGCTCTAAAACATGCATTTAAAAAAACGATCTATTTTTATAACAGAATTTTCATTTCATGCCGACTTGAAGTCTGTAGGGAGTTCCAGAACATTGCTTACAGCACCATTATCTCTGACTGATCTCTGATTGGCTCATGTACTTAGCCTGATTATTGATTTTGTTAACAAGGCAAGCAAGCACATTTGATTATGACAGCTTAGACAAACATGTTAATTCTGCATAATTAAATTTGAGGTTGTAATAAAATCAACATCGATTTAACTCAGCTAGACACACAGCCCAAATGAATTGAGCCTATAATTTATTTATTTAAAAAAAAAAAACGAATAATTTGATAGTTGTAACAGGGTGGACTGCTGCACCTCCTTGTAGCGCTCTAGCTCCTGTACAAAAGTGCGTTCGTGGAAAAGCGTTTGGAGACGTTCTTGGGTGTAGTTGTGGCACAGCTCCTCAAAGGTGGCTCCACGGTCCCGCTTGGCTAACTTTGGGTTCTGGAATCCCGGTGTGTCCACAATAAGCAGAGAGCACAGGGAATGCTGACTCGACTTCAGTGCTCTAAACCAGCACAAACATACAACAGATATATATTTAATGTAGGTTAGAGTCATCAAACAATACAGGCTTTTTTCTTGTTCACAAATGAAACTGGGATGTATGGTAGTCATGTATGGTAAGCATACATTAATAAAAAGAAAATGAATGTCCTGACCATGACAGGTAACAAATATTACCGGTTAACAAGTGAGATGACCAGAGTAAAGAGTTCAGAGTAGAGTCCAGCAGCCAT
The DNA here is from genome assembly GCA_021397915.2 of Tor tambroides. Lineage (NCBI taxonomy): Eukaryota > Metazoa > Chordata > Actinopteri > Cypriniformes > Cyprinidae > Tor > Tor tambroides. The sequence continues at coordinate 44,824 of JAFVLL020039646.1, read as the reverse complement.
GGCCTCCAGACACTCCAGAGCTGTGATCTTTGGAGCTGTGAGGCAAAACATAAATTTTAATGCTGCCAAAGCCAGCAAACACAATTCCTTTGTATCAGAGGTCTTGTATTATGCAAGATCTTACCCGAGTTGTCTCCTGATCCAACATCATCTGGTCCCTGGCGGAATGAGGTGGATCTCTGTAAGGTTCCTTTGGGCTGGTGTTTGAAGATAGAAGATGAGAGCTCTTCTAGGGTGCAACCCAAGAGGTAAGCCGCCTTCTGGGCCCACTCATGACGTGCAAATTGCTTTCGGCCCGCTGTGAGATGCACAGGGACAGCATAAATACCATGTCGAATGAAGCAACACTAATGACTGCAGGGCTCTTATGGTATCTGAGAGAAGTCTTATGCAGTTCCGCTGATTACATCATTTAGGTACTGCCATGTTAGCTTTCGAATACAGATTTTTAGGAAAGATCCATTTTTAACCAAATACTAAAAGTTTTGATGAAGAAGAGCAGTGGTTTTCACCTGGTCGATTACAAATTAAAGTAGGCTGCAGGTCATGGATGATAAAATGCAACTAACTAGGATTATGCTTATTTGAAATATCAGTTTCGAAGGGCGGAGAAACGCTTTCCATATATTTTGTTATTCAAATTTGTCATCCAGTCAATCACTGGTATTTTCATGGAAATCCATCTGTTACTTGGTAAAGACTTGCCAAATTAAGCAGATGCCATGGACAGGCTGTGTGACATGTCCTCGTCCTCAAAAAATCATGAAGAAAACTACAAAAGGTAAAAGAAAATACATCCCACAAGAGATTAAATATGGATTCGCTTGAAACAAAGATGATTTTCAAGATCACTGGTTACTGGAAAAATTACAAAACATCAGTGTAAATATTAGTTCTGTGCAACAATTAATCGCATCCAAAATAAAAGTTTTTGTGTAGATAATATATGTGTGTGTACTGTGTATATTTATTATGTATATATATATATACGTACATACACATGCATGTATATATTTAAGAAAAGTATGTTATGTTTATATATTAAATATATTTATATATAATATAAATTATACGAATATCTACATGTAAATATTTTCAAAATATATACTGTATGTGTGTGCATCTTTATACATACATAAATATACACAGTACACACACATATATTATACAAACAGAAACTTTTATTTTGGATGCGATTAATCATGATTAATCTACTAATTAACTAATGCCCAGCAAGAGTAAATATATGTCATGTTATTAATTTTGTATATGGCTAGGCATATAAATATCATGATTTTTAAACACAAATATCAAATAATAATCTAATACTATTTGACTGAATACACTTGAATGTATTTGATTGTTTTATCAAAAATTAAGGGGCGGGGGGGGGGGTTGTACAACAAGCTATTTTGGTACCATATTGTTGATATTCAATGTAAATTTGGACAACCACTGTTGAAAACCACTGACTACATAAAACTCTCACTTTCAGAACAGTCAAAATTGGTCTGATGATGAGTGTGAGTTTTAATGTTTAGACATCACAGAAAATGTGTCAGCTTTTTCAAAGCTTTTGAAGAAGGTTTTCAATTGTTTCCAGCGGATATTGCTCCGACCGACCTCAGATCAAATCACAAAGTCCTATACAAGAAGAGTGACACGCTAGCTGTAGTGAGGTTGCCGCAACCAGAAGAGGTCGCAGAGAGACACGAAAAACAACGCAGGCCTCTGGTGGAATAGATGAACGCCAAAAATAAACAAGAACTGAGAGCGAACAGGCTTTTTATTTGTGTTTGCGTCTTAACAACAGAAAAGCACTGCAGAAATGAAAAGTCTACAACATGGAGAAACATCAGAGAGCCTGAGCCTTATGAGACAACAAAGTTACGATGCTCCCCTCCCTCACCCGCACATATTCCCACCAAAGTTTTATCTAAGCTTCAAGACTAAGACATGGTTAGAAACCTCTGAAAGAAAAGAAGCCCAGCAGAGAAATGAAAGAAGAAAGAAAAGAAGACAATAAGAATGCAAATGGAAATGTCTGGCAACTACGATAACAGCATAAAACCACACACACATACACAAATGAGGTGTTTGCTTGTTGTGCTGATATATAATATTCATGCTCTTTACCTTCATCAGCCTCTGCTTTGTAACAGCATGCAACATGCAAGTAGAGAAGATGAGGTTAGAACATGACAGACATTTTTCAGTACTGTACAAACAAGGAACCAAAAATGCAATCGTTAGCACACAAACTCTCACATATACACATATTACTAGCTCTTCCATGCATTTTCAGTGGGCAATTCCATTGCATTTTAGTTGTATGTAAATTAGTAAATGACCAATACGTGCTTTTCCAATGGCTGGCCAATGAATGGATATAATAGCATATATCAGGACTAGTAATACACTAAATAAATTTTGATTTTTTTTTTATTCTGTGTATTTTTAATTGTAGAAAATTCTCTCTCAAAAAAAAAATAAAATAAATAAATAAATAAATAAATAATTAAAAATAAATAAATAAATAATAATAATAATAAATATATATATAAGTTATAATATATGTACAGGTTACATTGTGTTTTTTAATTAAATTGTGCAGAATAATACTGTTGCTTTATGTTTAATAAAAAATAAATGGTTTAATACCATTTATGTTGTATAATTGCTTGTGCATATTGGGTTTATTTAAGTTGCTTTGGACTGCTAATTTAATAAATGTAAATTAAGTCTGTAGATGCTGCTCGTTGTATTTTTTGGTTAAGTACTGCACACTACCATTCATTTGGGGGTCTGTAATATTTATCAGTGTTTTTGAAAGAGGTTTTAATTCATGTTTTTACTGTATTTTTATTGTATTCTGCGTTTATTTGATCAAAACGGAAATGGAAATCATTATAAATGTCCTTACTGTCACTTTAATGCTAAATAAAAGTATTTAAAAAATTCTTACTGACCCCAAAGCTGATCAGTAGTATATATTAAGCTGTTTTTCTAGAAAAACCATTTGACACTTTTTACAGGTACTTGCCTGTACTAAGAACAACAACAACAGGCTTGACCAAGGCAAATACCCAGATGAAACACAAAAACGCAGAACAACACTGCCCCCTGCTGTACGGACAGTCAGGTACGACTGAGTGACAGGAGACAAAGACATCTTTATAAACACTGAGTATACAGTCCTGAAGGTGAAATGTGTTGCTAAAAAAAGCTTTACCAGTTATGATGTTTGATGTCAAATAATGGTAGTCTTTAGTACCAACGCAGGACACTGAAGCAGTATTAGTACCTCCTGTCAGAAATAAGGCGTTCCCACATTTCTCTGAGAGAGACACAGGGGAGGCCAGGAAAGAGTACCAGACTAGAACGAACGGATCCACTGCAGAGACTGAGCAAGTCAGTGACTGCAGTGACGATATATCAGCAACAAACTAGTACACATTACATACAATTAAAACAGACCGATGGCCATGCTTTCAAATCCAAGCCAAACCTTTCATTACTGGATGATTTTGAAATAATAATTTTATTAGTGCTGTGATTAATCGCGATTAATCGCATCCAAAATAAAAGTTGTTGTTTACATAATATATGTATACTGTGTTTATTTATTATGTATATATAAATACACACACATACAGTATATATTTTGATGTATACACATTTATATATTTATATTATTATATTATATATAAATATATTTAATATATAAACATAACATTTTTCTTAAATATATACATGCATGTGTTTGTATTTATATATACATACATAATAAATATACACAGTACACACACATATATTATGTAAACAAAAACGTTTATTTTGGATGCGATTAATCGCGATTAATAGTTTTACAGCACTCAATTTTATAGAAATTTAACTCACAAAAAGAGCAATTTTCTATGATAAGACAAAACGCGCGCGCACACACACACACACACACACACACACACACAATTTGAATATTCCTGGCTATTTCTGAGTTTCCCATGACTGTGGACCCTAGAGACAGCATGTAGACAGTACAGTTTGGAGTCTGGTGATTAAAAGGTTCATTAATACATCATCCTCTGACTGCATGAGGGGGAAGTGATATCACAGACTGTGAATACTGAGCCATCCATCCTCATTAGAGCTAAAGAAACACACATATCTCTAAACTCCTCAACATCAAACTGTTTCCTGAGCTGCTTGTCTCTCCTCTGTTTGAGCTCAGTAAGCAGACAGTAAGTCGGCCTTAATTAATAAAGTCTGTTTCTGTGCTTGTTAGGCGTTTTAAGCATTTTATCTCATTAAAGCTTTTTTGTTTGGAGCTCTCCAGTTCTGATGTGTAAAGAGAAAGCTGTCGAATGCTTTTGTGAGCTAAATTAGCACGGAGAAAGCAGTGTGGGGCTTAAAGGGGAAGACTTGGAATCAAAGCAAGCTATTAAACTTTCTAAATATGTTTTTCTAAGGGTTATTGGTGACTTGAGTTTGCTTGAAAGTAAATCCATGACACACCACACTGTCTGATTGGGTGAGTGTTGCATTACCTTTCGTGGCCCCTGCAGCTCCAAGGTGGTATATAGCTCCAAGGATGAGCCACAGAGCTTTCTGTTCATCAGAAGAGATGCTCAGCACCTTCATAGCTGCCTGCAGTTTAGTGAACTGTTGTGATGCCTTTTGCTTGTCCTCAGACTGTGTATATACACACACACAAAAAGAATATTAGATGGGAATTAAAATAAAATAAATTTGCTGTATACATCATTCACTAAAATAATAATTATTTTTTAATTTTTGTCTGCTGGCAAACTCTATCCATTCAAAACTAACCTTAGTTTGAGGCACAATCCCAAAAGCACTGTTCTCGGCAAAGTGGTTAAAATGCAACTCCGTTCTGCAGTAAAATTGAAATACAATCAAGTTATTAAATTATACAGTTATTTTACAGATTTCTTCAATAGTGCAAGCTTTCTGAGAGCAGAAAAGCTGGGGTCAAACAAAATTACTGAAAAATTCGCATGCATACAGTTATTGTGAAATTACCTAAGTGTACTGTCTGCTCCAGCCATCATGTAATAAAAAACATTAAAAGTGGACTCAGTCTCTGGTCGTTTCACCACTCTCAGCTTCTCCAGCAGCATGGTCTACATATAAAAGAAAGACAAAACATTACAAATGAACAGAATGGACAAATGTTTATATAATTACAATATAGGAATTATATTCTTAGCCCATTTTAAAAGGGTAATTTTAAAGTACTCTACTATAAAATGATTAAATTATTTAAAAGTATCAAGATAACATTTTTATTATTCATTACTATTATTTATTGAATTAAACATTATTTTATTAAAAGGGCATTAAAGTTAGCAGGGTGGGTGGATAGATGAAGGATTGCCATTTAACTAGAAGTCATAAAATTAGTACAATGTGCATTTTATATAATTTAGATATGACCCAGTACTATATAAACAAACCTGGATGGAGGCCGAGGCCACCTGACCAGCCTGGTCAAAGTCCAGCGAGACGATCTGGGAGAAGCGGCTTGCATTATTGTTCATGGAGGTGGCACTGTTTCCAAAGGCCTCTAGGATTGTGTAGACCGCTTGCCATTTCTCAGCTGGAGGAGACACACATTAATATTTAACAAAAGGACTCACTCTTTAACACTGACTGCACTAGAAGACAGGATCCTGCATACAGAGTTGAGCATATGGAGATAACATCAAGGCCTCTTTAATGGTATAGTTAATGAGCACTGTAGTCTTCATTAGGTCATTATTGACCAAGCAGGGGTTGAGCAGGCCTTGATGACAGCTAATTATCAGAGTGCTTTAGTAGGCATCATTAGCACAGCCCTCATCTGTCACCCTCTTCCCAGCGCTCGCACTCTCTCCACGCTGTACAAGCCCATTTCCAGTGACCGCAAGACACCCGTCCATTCACCCTTTACCACAGGCTGTTCAAGCTTTTCAAGCACATGGTGAGACACTATGCAGCTAAAAATGAGAATGCATAATGACCATATTATATTGGCCAATATTAGTATTGGTTACAAAAGAACAAAAAATAATCATTTCTATTATTAAAATCTAATGTTTTTACACCATATTGCACTTTTACCAATGTATGTAAATTTCAGATTGGAGGTTAAATTAAGTTGTCAACATTTGCCAAAATTTTGGTGCATCACTAGAATCTGTACCAGTAAAGATCTTTCCAGTGCTGCCGGCGATGGACACCAGGTATTGGACTAAATGCTGGCAGTTTGTGGTCTTGCCACTGCCACTCTTTCCCAGCAGCACAATGGACTGGTCCTGTCGTGTTGTCAAAAGGTTTCGGTATGCGGATTGGGCCACTGCATATATATGAGGGGCTGTGTCTTCCCGCCGACAGCCTTTGAACATGTGCATCACCTGAAACGACAGAGAGAAAAAAATAAACTTCTAACACACTGACAAACACATTAATTTTCTTTATGCTTCTTGCCCAACAAAACAAAAGTCTGTGGACAAACTTAATGAAGATCATTGTTGGGAAAACAAAAGCAAGGAGCTTACAGGCCAAACTAATAATCTAATTACCTTAATGTATTACAGAGTGTTTATTTTCTGTACAACAGAAAACTCAATAACGGAAACCTTAAAGCCTCAAATGTAAACCCATAAACATTAATTTTCCAATGAAGGGAAAATCAATAGCTGGTAATTTGAAAACAAAGTTGGCGTAAACCATCTTTCCAGCACAAGTGCAATAACATTTTCGCATATATCATAGTTTCAGCTTTAGATTGCAGAAAACACTCATCACGGCACATAATCAGCTTGATCCATAATGCAAAATCACTTAATTAGGACCAATGACCGAAAGAAATTCCCTTCTGGATTCTAATTACATTTTATGGGTAGTAATTTATCTTGCATGAAAACCAATAAAGCTCATTAGCGGCTTTCAGTTGCCCATTTCCTATTGCGTTTAACTGACGAAGGGACAGTTGTAGAAAATATAGTACCCATAATACATTGCATTGCTGCCACAGTGAGTAGCTCCATCTATAATCGCACACTGTCAGAGTATAATATGCATTTCATGAACTAGGAAGTTTATGTGAGTATTTGTCGCCTGCTGTTTAATGAATATTGCGTATTTGGATACTATATAGTAGAGAATTAGCATGTTTGAATGCAAGGAGTGTGAAAGAAAACAAAGGCTCTCACCTTCTCTGAGTACATGGAGGGGGCGCTGGTAGGGTTGATGATCACCATGTTGGGCCCTGCGTATGTGTGGATGAGATTTCCTCCATAGCGCTGGCGCAAGGAATGCATGACACTGGACTCATTCAGGTAGAGCAGAGCTGCCAAGTCCTCACAGCGGTCAAATGACGGCGGGTTCGCCTGGATTGAAGGATTTAAAATATTAAAGGTCAAAGAATGCAATAAATCTGACAAGTGATTAATGGAAAGAGTTGAAAAAATAGAGTATAGAGTTTTAAATTGATGTGATTTAGCCATAATAGCCTCAAGACTTCATGCCAAGTCTTTAATGCAATTTAAAACTTGTCAAGCTCAACTCTGGATCCAGCTTAGCAATTCCCTCATTGAACAGATGGTTCCAAAACTTGATTTGAGGTCAGCCTTAACATTATGGAAATCATCAGCTCAGAGCTGCCCTTCACAGGGAGGTACGACTGTGCCAGGCAGGAAGTGAGCTGATAATATTGCCCAGCATATGCCTCATCAAGGCCTTATAGTGCAAACTCTGAAAATTCTATTAGAGACTATTATATTAGACTTCTCAGTGTGTCTATATAAGTCAATCTGTCTGTTTTAAAAATTAGGCCAAATCCCACCTGTTTCTCTGTGACCCATATCCTGGCATCATTTTCTCCCACCCTGTGCACGTTACCCAAGGCCCACCTGTGCCTGTCTAACCCTCACTTGGCTCTGGATTCAGGCCAGATAGTAGAAGAGTTCTGCAAATAACCCTGTGCATGAGCCCTGTAGACCTGAAGAATCATTAAAATACAGACAGCTACTCTGCTGTTGAATCCACAGCACCACAGTGAAAGGAATCATTGTTTTCTGTTGTGATTGTGCAATCTGAACTGAATGTGATGAAATGAGATGAGATGGGATAGTGTACTGCATTTTTTTCTAGTTTATTTCCTGGCTGCACTCAAAAACCTGCACAGCACAACTAGCGTAAACCTCATCATGAACAAAATGACTCTTATGGGATGTTTCTTCTAATGTATCACACAAAAGCGCTCACAAGCGTGTCTAGTTTAAGTCAGTCTGACAAATCATTCACTAAATCTCTGCAGTTAGAATCAGTCTTTAACAGACTGAATCAAGTCATTTTTGGCTCTAAATGAAGCACGAACTGTTTGTATACTTAAGGGAATAGTTCACCCAAAAATGAAAATTCTGACAATAATTACTCTCATGTCGTTCCAAATCCGTGAGAGCTTTGTTCATCTTTGGAACACATTAAAATATTTTTGATGAAATCCGAGAGCTTTCTGACCCTGCATAGACAGCAATGCAACTGAAACGTTCAAGGCCCAGAAAGATAATAAGGACATTGTTAAAATAGTCCAAGTGACATCAGTGGTTCAACCTTAATTTTATGAAGCTACGAAAATAGTTTTTGTGCACAAAGAAAATAAAAATAACAACTTTATGGACTATTGGACTATTTTAACAACGTCCTTAATACCTTTCTGGGTCTTGAACATGGTAGTTGTTTTGCTGAATGAAGAATGAAAATATGAATGAAGATCTTACAGGTTTGGAACGACATGAGGGTGAGTAATTAATGACAGAATTTTCATTTTTGGGTGAACTATCCCTTTAAGGTTTGCGAGACTAGTCATTATTAAATGGTTGTTCATATAGCAACGTGTTATATGTATAATTAAAGCATTAAAGCCACATTAATATGGAAAGCCAATTCTGGTTCTATCCTTTGTCTGTTAATTGGATTTTGAGATGTGGGTGTTGCAGTAAAACATGGAGGCACATGAACAAGATTACAAGGGCAAGCTTTAAGAGGACTAAATGAATGGAGAAGTCCTGCATCTCACCAGAGACAAGTCACCAGAAGGTTCAGTTATGTCAATGATTAAACATTCTGAGGTCAAAAACTTTCTAAAAATTAAACATATATGAACTGTTCAAAATATTATCTGTAACATGCATTTAGAAAATAGAATTTTTCATTTTGACTATGAACAAAATCTCTTATTTGTGCATACTGAAACGCACATAATCAGCCTGGACAACTGACCTTCTCTATGTCATCCTCGTCCACGTCCAGTACTGTCCCATCATGCTCCAGTTTGATTTTCACTTTCCCCTCTGGTAGACTGCCAGCCTCTGTCTTCACCACAGTGGCTGTAAAGAGCACCAGAGAACACTGTGAATATTTTTATTTCTGTACACAACATCATTCCGGAAACAAAATTAAAACAGACTTCTAAAATTCTAGTGCCATTAAAGCGGTCCTTATTGTAATAGTAATGAAACACATATTAAGTTACAAATGGCATTAAATCAAAATCGACCCCATTCCTTTTCTTAATAAATGTCCCTTGTGTTATTATGTGCGAAACATCGGTGCACAATATTCCAAGGGAGAAAATGTTTCCATAATCTTTCATCAAAATGCAATAACGTTCTCCACCTCTGAAATGACTTTCTCTTCCACTCTAGCTCAATATTCTATTTTCACGAAAAAATGCCATTTCCTGTTGTCTTCAATTTAAAAATAATACTCTGAGTTCATTTTGCATGGCTTTCGTACTAACCCAGAGAGAATCCATCCTTGTGGACCAGCCACACTTTCTCCGAACCGTACCATGCTTGCTCTGCAGCTATCTGCTCCTCTGTTTTCACCTGTGAAGGAGAGACACATCAGTCAAACTCATTATTTATGGCTTTACACAGGCCTTTTGAACAGGAACATCACTGATACGCTTCAAATCCACTCCATGCATTTGTCCACACTTATCAGAGAAAGACTGTTATCATTTAATGACACAAAAATGGTCTTTTTACCCTGATCTGAGACCTCTGCAGCCTGACAGAATAACAATTAGAGTACAAAGAGGTCCCAGATCAGTCCAAAAAAAACATACTTTCCCAATGTCTACAGAGGGAAATTAGCTTAAAATGCTGTGGGCTGTCATGCAAGATGGGAAGAGTTTAAAGGCAGGTGTAGATGAAGCCAACTCGGGCGTCAAATGATGGACGGGGTCAGATTACAAGCCCGATGTTCTGGTTGTCTGGGCATGTCTGATTCCACTGCACTCATGCTTGACCTACACACACTGGTCTGAACATGAACTCTACCGCTGTGAAGGGCTGACAGTGAGAGATAGTATATCAGTGATCCACTGATTGTGTTCCAGTTCACAAGCTTCTCTCCTCTGGTGTTTGGTTAGTATACCATGTTATTATTGTAGATAAACCAGTACACTCTACAAGTACAGTGGCACATGATGTGAAGGAAGGGTAGAAAACACTACAGCACAGTTAATAACAATCCAGTGCTAATTAAATGTTAGATGAACTCAGATTGTCCATTTTGCTATCTGAGTGTCTCTCTCAATCACGGCTCTACGGCTGGGGTGTTGTCGATGAAATGGGATGGGTGCGAGCACAACACTCCACAACACAAGGGCAAGTTTGACACGACAGGTCAAGGGTGGGATAATGCAGGTGAACTACGGTACACACAAAGCAGAAAGCAGACCTTAGGATGGGCGGCAGCGGCATGGTCTGCCTTTAGGATTGCCACGGGATCCTCCTCCACCTGTCCCTGTGAGACGGCAGGTCGGCATGAGGGGGCAAGAGCAGCATTAGACATCATAACGCGTTATAATGTGCATCTCTCAAACACAGTCATTCATCAGTTTAATAGCCTGCCTCAGCTCCACACACAGAGCATCTAAAGCATCCTGTGAATAAAAAGGGTTATTGATCATGTGATATATCAGCGTAAGGCACTATGATCACCCTTCGGGAAATAAACATTTAGCAGGGAGAATCTCATGAAACCTGTCAAGAGCAGGTCATATTTAATAAGTCAAGGTTATATCTAATAAAAAAGATAAATAATATTTTAAATTTGTATTACTTTTAATGATTATGTATATTATGTACATATATTTTTTATTTCCTTGGTCAAACATGGCAGACATTTTTCAAGAGATTTTCCCATGTTTTCACTGCTACATTTTTGTTAAAATTCCACATGGTGTACGTGACTATTTTAAATTAAAGATATAAACATATCTGAACATAACACGATTTATGCTAACAATAGCATGGTTAACACAGAAAGGTGATACAAGGATATATAAAGACACTATGTTGGTCATATGAGGTAATGCATAAATGAGGTAATGTTCAGAGCTTGAAGCATGAGGAGACAACAGGGATATTCATAAATCAAAGTCTTCACCAATTAGAGAGCATATCCACTGCTGTTTACTTATAAGCTGATCAGTGGGGCAGCAGAAGCAAATTCATTCTCACACTGAAGGTTTCATGCAGTTACATCTAACCCTGAGTCACCATGCACTGCATCAACACTGGTTTAAAATAATCACTCATACACAAAAACAAGCAGGCAATCCTTCCATCAAAGATAGGATTAGGATATATAACCAAATCAAATTCAGTTAGCTAAACTGACAACATAGGTCTTAATAAAAATGTAAGCATCTATTTTAGGTTGATAACACAAGCACAAAAGCATATATAGCCATGTATGAGGGTGGGGGTGGGTTAGAAAGAGGAACAGAGAGCTTACACTCCAACAGGCCACACGAGCGCACACTCCGGCCAAGCCATGGAGGGGCGCACTGGGGGAAGAGCCGTCCCCAGAGGGGCCCTGTACCTGAGACGACACAGAGGCATTGGCCACAGGTTCCAACTAGACCAGCCAGCCAAACAATCACAGCCACCAGAGACAGCGGTGGATGAGAGAGAGAGGTAGAGATGAGACATGTATCCACAGATGAAAGGACAGCAGGTACATGGAGGTGAGATGAGCATGCCTGAACCAATGAAAAACTGTTTGCTAGATAATAAAGTTGTACTGCAGCACATAGCAAAAGGTGAAAGCGCATGAGATGGTGATATTGGAAGGACAAAAATGGACTATAAAAACAGACACATGGGGTTTAAGAGACTTATAAAAAAATAACAACAATGACATGTTTTGAAGCATGGCAGCTGGTTTAAGCTGGTTGGTCATGAGCTGGTTATGAGCTGGTCCTCATTACGAGCTCCTGGTTCAGGAGCTAGCAGCTTAGGACCAGCACATGACCAGCTTAAACCAGCCCATAACCAACTTATAACCATCTCAGGACCAGCTGCCATGCTCCAAAACATAGCATATGCTGTTTTTTCAACAGGGTAGACATCAGAGCAGAAGGTTGAGCTATTTCAAAGAGGGGAAAACACCTATTTGTTGGTCTTGTAGCAGAGCAGCCCATAATACAGAATATAATACAAGCCCTATTCCAAAACCAAGTGAGTTGCCTTTTCTATACTCTCTACATAGGCAGCTATCCTCTAAGGCAGCGTCCTAAAAATACGAAGTCTATTTTTGAATTATTGAATTGAAACCCTCTATTTGGGGGCAGCAATGGTCTTTTAAACACAATATACAAATAACGCAAAAAAAAAATAAAAATACAGTACTGTAACTTGGCATTATCATTGCTGCCAAGCTAACAATATGCTACACTAACATACAAACAGCATAAATAAAACGTTGTGCAAAATAGGCTTTAAATAAGATTTTTCTCATATTTTTATGAGAAAAAAAAATTTCTGAATGTTTTTTAGGAGTAACATTAGGTATAATCAGAGTTTCTCTCAAACTGGCTGCCATTTTGAAACTTTTCCCCCTTTGTTTTGTTTAAAAGGGATCAGAAAACATTAGGGGGAAACACAAATCAGTAAGTCATTTTAGTATATTTTTGTCTTAGGCTAGCTTGTTTAAAACTTTGCCTAAAGCTATTTTTAAGAGATTTCTGGAACTGCCATCATGGTGTCTAGGTAGGCAGGTTCACTAGAGTTTGGAATAAAGCCATAAATTACTTATAGAGACCAAGTTCACAACCATTAGATGCGAAGGCACTATGTAGCCGCTCTGCTCACATTAATGTCCTTAAAATCCCTTGTCCTCATTAACAATGTAGTGTATTAAACTATTTCCCCATGAGTATTCAGTTAGTGTAAGTGCTGTCAAGCTTTAAAGTGGCTTATTTATAGGTCTACAGCCAGTGCAGTCAGAGCCATGTAAAACAGTCTGGATAAAGCACATTTTAGCATCAGAGAGACAGTGAGTGAGTCAGATGAGGAAGCAGAAATGAAGACAGGAGGAAGAGGAGGAATGGACAGGCATTACAGGTGCAGCGAAGATCCTCTCCAGCCGTCTCTGTGCTTCTTCTGTGGGACTCAGTGGCGGACTCTCCTATAGGTCAGACCACCAAGAAGAGGGGAGTCTAACTCAGACTATGCACATAGCTTTGTTACAGAGTAATGTTATGTAGTAGCCAACATCAATTTATTCAAAAGAATAAATTGTAAAAGCTCTACACAGAACTTGACTGAAAGCAAAGTCACGAGTGTTTATGTTAGCTATGCTACATTCCCTTCCTGCAGAGCTGAGCAGTCATATCATCTAACTGCAGCAGAGTGTGATCTTAATAACACACACACACACACCTTTTTGGACAAGGTTGGTAGAGAGGGTTTAGAAATGCTCCCAGGAGAAGGTCTCCCTGCTTGAATTGGTGGCATACGTACAGCCGTCTTCACCTTCAAATATTATGTCCAAACCACACACAAGTCACAAACGTATTGTTTAAGGGACTTAAGTTAGTAACCATGCAACCAATTACAAATTAGTTTCTTCTGATCCGAAATACTAGAACCAAACCACTCCAAATCAAGCATCCAGCATTCACTACATTATGCTATTTACGACACACAAAACCAGTATCCAATCCAGGGCTCGACAGTGCGAGCATTTCACTCGCATTTGCGACTAAAAATAGATGTGTGCGAACTGGAAAATGTATTTAGGAGCACAAGTGCGAATACAAAACAAAATACAAAACAGCCTAACTTATACAGTAGCCTATAACAAACGTATTAATTATTCTGTTTATTTATGGAAAATTAAGTAATGCAGCCTCATATGATTACAGAACTTTAAAAAGGCAACGGTTTAATTTAAATGAGCACAGATGAGAAGAAAGCGGAGCGAGTTAAAGTGAAGACGCGCTGAATGACTCATTACTGCCACTAGGGGGCGCCACGCTGCCATACCGTAACTCCAGTAAACAAAGCAGCTGCGCTACTCTTCCTAAACCTGTAAATAATGTTTCACACTCACAGTCATTTAGATATTTATATTCGCTTTAGTCTTCACAATAGCATCAAATAATTATTACTTAAAGGCTTAATGAGCTATTTATTATCAAACATTTTTTTTCTAACCTAAAACATGTCCTATCCACTATATTGACTGATTCGTTATTATTGTTCAGTAACACTTAACAGGTTCCATTAGTTAGCATGAAAAAACAATGACTGCATTTATTAATAATGTTCATCTTAATTTCAACTTTTAATAATACATTATAAAATCAAAAGTTGTGTCTGTTAATATTATTCAATGGAGCTAACATTAACTAACATAGTTGTATTTTTTATTAATCAACATTAACAAAGAATATTAACTGCTGCAACAATTAGCTATTGCACATTGTTAGTTAATGTTAACCTGCTTTAACTAATGTTAACAAATGGGACCTTATTGTAAAGTGTTACCTATTGTTTTTTCGTTCATTTGAACAATCTTTTGCACTCTAATCTTGAAACACTTTTATATTTTTGTGTATTTTTTAATAAAGTATTTTAGTAAATGATCTTTAATAAAGTTATTTAAACTGTTAGGAGGACAACACTTAGAAATTATATATTGTGATTAAAAAAAAAAAAAAAAAAACATATACTGTGACAAAAGCTTCAATGACTATTGTGAAAATCTGATACCGTCACATACCTAATGTACATACAGTTTAATAGGGCTATAACTAATTACATAATTAGCCTATTAAATAGTGTCTGAAGCAAAATTATTTAAAAACTTTGTGTACTTTCTGTATTCTGATAAGTTAAATAATTGTGCTGTAAATGTCTCTTTGTATCCCCTTATTAAGTTGGAAATTAATTCTAATAAAAATTTGCATTGCGCCCCTAAATTTTTTTAATGCGCTCCTAAATTTTTTGACTTAGGAGCACATGTGCTCCTTGGGGAAAAGGTAAGCGTCAAGCCCTGATCCAATCCATAAAATCTACTGTCCATGATCTTACAAAAGTGTCCACACAGATGTATGTTGCTCCTAATCTTGTCTAATCAAAACTAGTAAATGGCTCTGTGGGTCTCTGAGGTGGCTTAGTTTACTAACGGTCTTTAACTCCACCATTTGCAAGATCTGCACACTAAAGTTGGTTTTCCAGCAGCAACATTCAGGAACCACAAGTCGTGGGCTGATCTGGGCTGTGTTTCCCAAAGGCATCATAAGCTTAAGTTGATCGTAGCTCCATTGGTGGCAATGGGTCTATGATGTACTGTACTTAGGCTTACGATGCTTTTGGGAAATGCAGCCCTGTTAAATACAAAGAGACTAGAAAGGCAACTCAGAGACAGAGTTAGAAGCCTAAGAGAAGGGTGCTGTCAAACAACCAAAAGCCCAATTCATCAACACTTCCAAGAGCTACAAATCACTACATACTACAGACTACATACAGACTATAAAGTGGATCATCTTAGTACTAGTGGTACACGCCATTCACATTAGTGCACTCCTCATACATTTAAGTGAAGTACAGCAATCCATGCAGCCAAGTAATCAGTCTGATCAATACCTCTGGTTTCTTCATAGGCATCTGTTTATTGGTGGGAATGAACCCTGATGGAGGGGCAAATGGATCTGTTTTGGGGACTGGGGGGTTAAGGGTGTTGGATTTACCAGAAGCGGTTGGAGCAGAGGAAGCAGCTGCTTTAGGAACCCCAGGTGTAGAACTGGGGATAACAGGCAATGCTTTGGGATCTGGAGTAGGAGCTGAAGGTGGAGAAACAATAGGAGCTGTTGGAACAAATCCAGCAGGAGTCACAGGAGAAGGTTTTGGAGCAGGAATAAAGCCTGCTGGAGGGCAAAGAGTAGATGGTTTTGAGGTGGGGACAAATCCTAAGGGTTTTGGTGTAGGAACAAATCCAGATGGGGGAGAGAGCGGGTTGGGTTTTGGGGTTGGGATGAATCCTGCTGGTGGTGAAACAGGAGACTTAGGAGTCGTCAAGGTAGTAGCAGATGCTGAAGTCTGTGGCTCTTGTTTTGGAGACTGGGAGGCCTCTACTTTCGGCACAGCTTTATCTTGTGGTGGTCCAGAAATGTCCTTCTCTGCAGGTTTCACACTCTCTTTTTCAGGAGGCTCATCCTTGCGGATACGTGCACGAGGTTCCCTGGTCCTGCCTCGCGTCATCAAACTAGTCAGTCCAGCAGAGATATCATCTCTTTCCTCCTTTTTTATGGAATCATGTTTGAAGGAGAACACAGGCATCTTCAAGACTTTTGGAACAGATGCTGATTCAGGTTTCTGTGGTTCTATAGCTGGTTTAGGTGGTTCTGGGGACATGGCTGCAGAGGTTGTTGCTGTATCTTCTTCAGCAGGAACTACCCTTCTAACCACTCTGCGTACCACCTTTACAACCTTCTTACGTGTCCCACAATGCAAGTCCTCTGTGAGCTCTGGTTGACTAGCACTAGCAGTAGTCTTAACACTGCCATTGAGGGCACCATTCATTTTGCTTTCTCCATTCTGTAAAGGTTCAGGACTCAGGGGAGCTTGGGGAGGCTCAGGGCTTTTGAAGCGCTCCGGCATCTTGGGCACTTCAGAGAACTTTCTGGTTGCCATCTTGTCTCTGTTGGGTGAGGGGCTTTTGACTCGCCTAAACTGAGGTTGGGACTGGATGTCTGTGGGTGTGTCCCGAACAGGCTGAGGACTTTTGGCACGCAGCAGGCCACTGCCAGGCTCCAGGCTGGGCACTGACTGGGAGCGGCTACTCAGGCTGCCATCGCTGTCAGACTACTCACCCAACAGGTACGGTAGATGTAGAAAAGTCAGTGAGGAAAGATCAATGAAAAGAACTTTAAAATTACACAATTATACATCTCAAAACACTGCTGTTTTCAATTATTTCCTCAACCAGCACATCATGCAATGCTGTATTCTTTATGTTGGTTCCTATGCACATATTCCTGCTTCATTTACTGTTCTATGATGGGCCACTCAGTAAAAATATCTCAGAACTTTTTTTAGGAAATGAAACCTATTCACATGGCTGCCTTTCAATTGTAAATGCTGTAAATATTGTACCTTCTCAGACAAAGCAAAACAAAACCATTTGGCTACCAAACACAAACTAGGTGAAAGGGAAGTAGATTAGAATACTGGTTTCTGTTGACATATTATACAGAAGTTTGTATGCATGAGAGAAGAGAGATAGCAGAGGAGGTGAACTATCGCATAAATACACTTCAGTGACTTTTGCACTTAAAATTTCTGCATGGAGCACCTCTCCAAGCACGCATTTGTACACTCAGACTGAAAGTACACCCCGTCTTGCTCCCTACCACGCTGTCTCTTCACTCCTACACACATATCCAGTAGATTCTGTCAGTGGATTATGAGATATACCGTATAAACAATGTCTATCTGTCAGCAGGTTTTGCACATAGCTCACTAATGCCTAAGTTTTTTAAACTCAAAATAAACACCCTGCTTTTTACCGAAATCTTGGCTCTTTAAATTGTAACAAATGCCTATTATTAAAAGAGAATGCAAATTATAGATTCAGGCTGTTGCTCTAACACTTCAAATCTTGCTCAGAGCTTTGATTAAGGACTTTGATTAATATTTGCTTTACTGATATTTGTTTATTTAGGCTCTTGATTTAACCACCAACCTCCCGCCAGACAAAGCACAGCTGGTGGTGTGCAACAGCTGCACGTCAATCAATAGAGCAACAAAGAATCAAACAAACTGTCTCCATCTTCAAGCCAAGATAACACCATTTAGAGGCAAATTGCCATGTAGCAGGTGTAAAAGTGAGAAATCAATGGTCCATGTGTGTTAAATAAAAGAGGTTTTCATAAATCTACCAGGAAATAATTGGCTATTCTTAAATACTCATTCTCAAAGTGGTATACTGTTGAAGCAGCATCCTGTGTCAAAACACGTGAACTTGGAGCTAACATCATATTATTCTGCAAATAATAACTGAAAATATCTAATTAGATACGTGTAACTAAGGACAAATAGACAGAGTGCTTTTCAATTTGCAGTTCTTCTCTTCTCTGTGAGCAGTAATAGCTACTTCATTTGTTAGTATGCAGAATATCTGGGCACTTACATTGTCTTTTGAACTCTTGGGGATTGGCTTGTTCTCTTCTTTGATCTATAAAGGTCCATGTAAAAAGGTCATTAGCATTTGATTTAGGACAATAAGTCTATGCGGAGGTTATTATGCAGATGTATCCAACACATTACATGCAGGGCATTTAAAGACCAAGTTACACAGAAAAATATACAATTTTGAAACCTAATAAGGCACCAATTTACAGTGCCATTTCTAATTATACATTTTAAGCAGTAGCATCAGTTTACAGCTGTGTTCAAGCCAGTGGCAGCTTTTCAAAATGTAATCAAAAAAGCTATGGCAGAAAGCTGGCGAACTACACTCTCCCATGACGCTGAATCACACTGGTCATATTCACACAGTGATTTGTGTTTTCCATCTGTCCAGAACACATTCACACATGCCCTAACCAGAGGCTGTTAGCAGCTGTGCGTTCATGAACCGCGCACACGGCACCCTGGTGCATTGCTACAGATAGGTGTAAAAGTGAAAGCATTGATGCATTTTCATGCACACCATCTAGCTGATGTCACACAGTGCAGAAAGATGAGAATGGAGAATGGAACATCACTTTCCTTTTGCTCCCAGAAGGAAAAGCGTGATGAGAATGCCATGCTGGCAACGCTGCTGTCATGGGCTGGGCCGGGTAAGGGTTTGATGAGGGAGGGAGGGCGGGATGAAAAGATGAGTGACAGATGAAGGGACCAGCAGACAAGAGGCTGGCACAATGGATGCTGGTCTTCACAGTTATGTTATGTGAGGTCACAAACTTCAGGTAAATAAGACCCACAATGCTGGAAAGAAGAGGAGGTTCTTGGCTCTGTTGGGTAGAAAGAAATTATTAAGAAGTGGGATTTGCTCCAAGTTGCACATTAAGGGAATTTATTTCATCAAGACATTAAAAAGGATCCAAAAATCAAGCCAACTCTGAACTTTCTGACACTCTATATTACAACAAGAGACATATGACAGACGGATGGAGGGTCACTTGTGCTCACTGTACAGCTGCAGTCTGATTTCTATATAACTGAAGGCTTTTAAGTTTAAATATTCCTATTTATTAGGAAAAACTAAATCTAAGATACAATAAAACACAAAACTATATTGTGAGTCTAGTGCCCTCTTAAATGAACATTACACCCAATATATCTATATAGATAGATAGATAGATAGATAGATTCTTTCAAAGACAGATATAGATAGAAGATAGATTGATTTTTTTTTTAGATAGATACTTTTGTGTTCCACAAGTTGGAACGACATGAGTGAAAATTTCCTTTAAAAAAGGACAACTCCCAGAGAGCTTTTGTTAGTAAACACAAAGTAGTTTCACCTCATTATCACGCTACTACATTGTCCGGCATCAGCTGCATGGATTATTCTGGGATCCCCCACTAGACCTATCTGGTGTGGCTGCCGTCCTCTCCTTTAGCCCCGTATCTAGATCCCCACCCTGAACTCCACTAAAGCCCCTAACGCCATCAGTGACCCTTCACCAGGCCTTCCAGCCAACAGACACACTGCAGCTATATAAAGTTACCCATGGCATGCTTATCTGTTAACAGAGCTCTGTCATACTGACAGCACAGACTTTTTATAAGAGCTACCACATGGGCATTAAGCAGCCCACATCACTGTAACAAAACCAGTAACAAACAGATAACTTGCTAACAAAAAGGAATGTAAAAATATTAGTGCTGTCAAACAATTAATTGCGATTAAATCGCATCCAAAATAAAAGTTTTTGTTTACATAATATATGAGTGTGTAATGTGTAATATATATATATATATATATATATATATATATATATATATATATATATATATAAATAAATACAAACACATGCATGTATATATTTAAGAAAATATGTTGTTTATATATTAAATATATTTTTTATATAATATAAAATATAATAATATATATATCGTAAATGTATATACATGTAAATATTTTCAAAATATATACTGTATGTATGTGTATTTATATATACATAATAAATAAACAGTACACATACACATATTATGTAAACAAAAAAAAAAATTTTGGATGCAATTAATCACGATAAAAAATTAACCGTAATATTAACATCAGATATGACCGTAATTATGTTGCATATTGTCATAAAAAGCAGAAACCAAAGGATTTACATTCCTTGAAATATTATATTCTAAAATATTCTAATAATAAGAATAATAGAATATTTCAATATGTAAAAATCACAGAAATACTGATAATGGCTAAATTTGTATATTCATCTGCTAGATAATCACTGCAAACCCAAAACAAAGCAAATGGCCCTCCTTTTCCTCCAATGGGAAGCAAATGCAACTGGATATACATTTGTAGCATGTGTGATTAATATTGTTAATAGGATAAAGCATATATATTATTGTCCATGTATAACAAGGCTACACATAACATATATAAGCAGTCAAAACATAATAGAATTGAACAGCTTTAATTGAGGACACATAATTATACAGTAATTAGGCATTTATGGAGGTTAAATGTAATTCAACCAATAAAATTAAATTAATTTCTTGAACTGAATTGTAGTTCAACTGAGAAATAAAGAAACATTTACCGAAACAAATCCAAGTCAGCAACAGCAATTCAGCTCAACAAAAGAGACAAATGAACAGCTGAAAGTTTATAGCCACATCAATAAAACCTTCAGCAGACAGACTGTGAAGCATATGATCCAATGACTGTATACACAAAATAACCCTGACTTCATCTATCAAACACTCAACACTCGCTGAATAGAAAAAGAGTTCAAAAGCATTCAAAAATAGCCACAAAAGTCCAAAAATGAGGCCTATTTGAAACATTCATCTCAAGAGTAAAATAAACGAGACACCTGAAATGGCACTACCTTTTTCCACAAGAGCAAACCAACTCAAACAAAAGCTTCTATTGAGCATGATGGCCTTCAGCACTTAACCTCAGAAATGCCAATCCAGTGCCCCATTGCAGTCTCAAAATACCATATTACAAAGCACAATCCACAATCCAAACATTACAGTATGAGAAAACCACTAATTTAATTCACCTTTTCAAGTGAAACTGCAAAACTATCTAGATTTACCATTAGCACTGGTTGGCCAGGTCATTGCTCCCGGCGTGCCATCACATTCAAGCCTAAAAATAGGTGACAGAGCAGGCCTGAGTCCAGACTGCAGCAGTACTTCAAGCCCACAGACTCCTCCACGGGTCTAGATCAACATATCTAACGTCTGCCACCTTACCTGAGATCTTTTGCGGCAGCTCCAAACACTGAACGTCGCTCCCTACCAAGGTCAGAGTGCAGGTGAGTGCCAACCAAAGTGGTGAGACGAGTGTGTTCGAGACAGAGAGACAGTCCTGAGAACCAGAAGACCCACGTCACACTAACCGGCAGCCCTAGTTCTGAGAGGTGCAAAGTGATAGGCTATTCCTGACTCTGCTCTGTCAGAGGAGGAGGAGGAGGGAGACAGCTGTCGTGGTAGAGGGTCGGGAAGAGGCTAAAAATAAAACCCCAAGTACCACCGCTGCAACACTCCTGCTTTCTCCCCACCCCCAAAAATGTAGGCCAGGCGATGGACAGATCCACAGTTGCTTCTCCTGCTCAGCTGCTCCAGAGCAAACGTTGGTCCAGTGCAGACGTGCACATGTGAGGGTGACTGCTGGTTTCAAAGAACAGTACGAAGCCCTCAAACTTTGAACGACGGTGCAAACTTTGTTGTTGGGGGATGTGGAGCAGGCATCAAGACGATGAGCGCTGGATAAGCGTTTTTCTCTGCTCGGTGAGATACAGAGGTGTAGGGTGGAGAGGGGAAATAGAGGAGAAAACCAGAAGCGCTGAGAGAGAAGTTTGAGGAAATGACGCAAGGCCTTGGCGCTTCCTACACAGAGTGAATTCAAAAGAGCAGAGCACAGTGGAAATAAAAGCTGCCGTGGCTCACACCTAATGAACACTTATATCAGTGTGAGAGCTGAGCACTAAAGACTGACTCTACTAAGGACTCAGGTCGTTCCAAACCCCTGTGACTTTCTCACTTCTGTGGAAACAAAAAGGTGGATTTTTGAAGAATATCTTCCACTGTTTAACATATCAAGACAGTCCATGAGACTTACAAGTTTTGGGGTAGCAAAAAATGAATTAAATTGATTAAATGTGACACTAAAGACTTTTACATTGTTACCAAAAATATATATTTTAAACAAATGCTAAACTTTGTTAAATCCTGAAAAACAATACATAATGGCTTCCACAAAATATTAAGCAGTACAACTGTTCTGAACACTGATAATAATAAGAAATGTAAATCAGTATATGATTTCTGAAGGATCATATGACACTGAAGACAGAAGTAATGGCTGCTGAAAATTCAGCTTTGCCATCACAGGAATAAATTACATTTTAAAATATATTCACATAGAAAAAAACATTTCACAGTTTTAATTGTATTTTTGATCAAATAAATGTAGCCTTGGTGAGCATAAGAGACGTAATTTTAAAAAAAAAAAATAAAAACATCTTACTGATCCCAAACTTTTGAATGGTTTAGTATATCTTTGTCTATCTTCTAAGACATCTGAAGATATATGACAGCTGAGTGTAAGGAACAGATCAAAATCTTCTTCCACCCTGCTGAATTTTTGTAAAATTCTGAATCATAAAACAGGCTAATATGACATATCTAATGCAGCATGACTAATACCGCTCGTCGCATGGATTTTTATGGTGTTTTGTAATATTCTGGAGCTTGACAGCCCTAGTCCTAGCCCTAGATTATGAAAATAATCCTAAAGAAATCCTATAATAATAACAATCACCTTTGGTGTTACACAGAAGAAAGCTTTGCAAGTTTATAATGACATCAGGGCAAGTATATTAATTTTCTTTCTTTTTTTTCTTTTGTTTTTTTGGAGTGTTAAAAGATTTATTTAGAGTGAATCCTAAAGCGCATTGGATTAAGCTTTATTAACAATGTCAGTTATTGTTATTATATTCTTTGCATGTGCATTTATCAAAGTACAATAAACATATAAAGACCTTTCTTCCTTAATCAACAGGAAACCGCAGTGCACAGCCAAGTTCAGATTGTTCTACACTGTCCATGGTCTTAGCCAGGAATCACTGCCAAAATCAATCATTTCCTCTATGGAGAGAGTAGTGGAAGTGCCTTTTCATGGCTGTAACACCATAGCCTGCCACTAGGAGGCGAAACTTCCTGTTTTAATCCTCCATGTATCGACATTCACTCTTACAAGCACAAGAGGACGCTGTAGCCCTTCTTAAAAGTGGCCTGAAGCCATCAGTGGTCAACACACCCTGTCAAGGGAGGCTGATTGTTTTCACCTCTTTCACTTGTGTACTTTTCACTCCCACTATCATTTTTCAGGTAGTGCAGATAATAGCCTGGGGATTCGGTGTCGTGTCTCGCATACAAAAATGGCCCTGCAGGAAGTGGAGGTGGTGATAGTACAGGCTCTCCAGATGGTGCTGGTACAGGCCTGTGGCGGCTCGGGGTGTGGTGCGAGGAGTCTATGCCACAGCATGCCCTGAAGAGGACACAGCGCACCCACACGTGTCTGTGTGGATTAAAAGCCCACCATGGCTGCGTGCAGGGCTGTGTGGGAGAATACGATGAGGGGGAGGGAGAAACAGACAGGGGGTGGCGCGCAGACTGAAGCTGAGCTGACACTGCAGTCAGATCTGAGGGAGAAACGGCATTCGGATTGGTCAGGAATGTGAGCTATGAGGCTGTCAGCTGGAGATAATGAGAAGAGTATGCAACACAGAAGAGCCAGGAACAAACGAGAACACTCTCACCTCTGCCCAACACGTCACACACTCTGTCAGCAAGCACAGGACAGTGACATGTCAGCTTGCACTCTGATCCCTGTACGACTCTTAACCTTTGACTCTATTACGTAGCCTGTCCAAACCTGAGATTCCGCAGTACAACATTATCCTTGAAATGTTGGACCACAACTACTGCGATTTTTTTAAATGTAAAATGATATAAAGTGCTGAAATGCATTTTTATTTATCATCAAGGTCTATATTGCCTGTTCTATGTATGATATATTAAATATGAAAAAAAAAAACAAATATTAACACAACTGTTTTCAACATTGATAATAAGAAATGTTTCTTGAGCACCAAATAAGTATATTAAATTTCTTTGAAAGATCATGTGACATTGAAGAGTGGAGTAATGGCTGCTGAAAATTCAGCTTTGCCTTCACAGGAATAAATTACATTAATAATTAATATTTTACAATATTACTGTTTTTACTATCATTTTGATATAGTCTCCAAGAGCATAAAAAAAAAAAAGATCTGAAACTCACTTACATTGAAACACAGGAAGAGTTGTTTCACCTCAGGCCTGTTTCTGATAACACTGAAAAGAACCTTGATTGGAATGCAACACTTTGATTCCTGCAATGCAAAAAATGTTTGTAGTATTTATATTAAAAAAAAAAAAAATTAAAAAAAAAAGTCTTTAGATGCTCTGATTACAGATTATTCATTGTTTCCAGAAAAAAAAATGGTATAAACATTACTGATTAAAACTGATTATTACAGATCAAGTAGACCAAGAACCAATATTTTGAACTGATATGTCTGGTGTAGAAATAAAAATGAATGTCAAAATTAAGAATAACAAGGGCTCTGACAAAAACTCTCTTTACATGCTTTTAAATTATTTTATCGGCAAATCAGTTTTCAAAATGACCGATACTGATAACCATAAAAATGCTTAATATCGGCGCCGATAATCACTCAACCTCTAGCTTAGATTTGTATTAATATTACTGATTCATGTTTTTTAGGCAAGGCATAACACATTGTATGAGAAGCACCAAAACTATCTGAGAAAATTACTAACAAGGTAAATATTTTTTATAAAATCTTGAAAGATATTGAGAAACTTCACTTGTAAAAGATAGACATATTTTACTCTTGGGTTTAAGGGCCTGGTTCACGTCTTTAGGGGCACAGACCTGCTCTGATTTTCTATGATGGTCATTCCCAGGGCCCTGGAAAACCACAGTGAATCCAGACACAAGATCAAAGCCAGGATGGACTCTGGGGCCTATAGCAGGTCTCAGTCCACCCATCAAGCTGGCAAGGCTGAATAAGTCTCACAGACGTTTTTATAGCTTTTTTCATTCATAGGTCATGCTTTATGGTATATGCTTATGGTACATTATTTGCTATACAGCAAAAAAAAAAAAAAAAAAAAAAAAAAAAAAAAAAAATGTACTGTATAATCTCACATAACGCCCAGTGCAATTATAGTGCCACGTAAAAACCACAAAAGCGGGTTATGCTCACCACACACAGCTCCACACAAAATCTCCACCACACCCAGACAAATTCTCTATATCATAAATGCAAATCATCTTCCTGTCTCCAGAAACAGAGATAAATGCATTAATCACAGCCCAGACTGTACACAATCCCCTCGGCGCATCAAAAAACACGTCCACATACAAAAATCTTGATCGTGGATAAGGCGAGACCCTAAATCAATGACGTGATGGTCACTCAGATGGTCCAGAGTGTGTGATATTGTTTACAGAGCTGAGCAGAGCTTGTCAAAGGCGCTGAAATCAACCTGAGTCATGTATGAGCCGATTATAGCCAAAAATATCTCTGCAAACCAAGATCAGCAGAACCCTGCGTAGGCAGTGATAGGTTACTCAGTGGGCGAAAAAAGGTAGACTAAGAGGGAAAAATTTAGCTAAAAATGATGAATAACGTATGAGGAGAAAGTACCTGCCACAGCATCGGTCCATGAAGAGAGAAGACAGACTGCATGTACAGAAGATGAGAGCATCTGAGAGCCCAGTCTAGAGATGGAAAACACATACTGAAAGAAGCAATTCCAACATTGGCCTCATTTTCCCCAATCATTACTGCTAGACATCCTCATTACCAACAGAATCCTAAGGACGTGACCTCAAGACTGGGTGGCAAGGTCTTCTCTTTAGTGGTTCCAGCAACTGCAAACTGAAATTTGACCGCAGATGGGATAGAAACAATAGAGCTGGCATTCACAAAGCACAGATATGTTGTCTAATCCTTCTGATCTTATCCTTAGTTGTTGTTTGACAACTGACCAATGTGAACTATTTGTCATCTAAACACAGACATGTTTTCCTGTAAACTTCATTTAAAGATATTGAGTTTTTTCCTTTCCTTATATCACTATGAGCAGAGTAGAATGAATAGTTGTACATGACATGGATGCTGTAAAATGTACAATTTGCAAACAAAGCTACATGACTGAAGCAATTTCAGTTTCCCAGAATACAGTTTCCTGGTACATTAAGCCAACCCCCCTGGCATGCAGACAGGAGCACAACATAATTGGTTGTGCCCTACCGTTTAGAAAATGTGGTTCATTAAAATAAAATAAAATAAAATAAAATAAAATAAAAAACAAAATTTAAAAAAATTTAAAAAAAATAAAATATCAGAAACAAAAACATCAAAACAAAACAACAAAAAACAAGTCAAACCTAACCCAAAATAACAAAAAACTTAATTAAACAAAATCAAACAAACAAACAAAATAAAGTACCCCGCCCCCGCAATTAAAGCAGCAAAGCGCTCCAAGATACACTCTAGACACTGACTACACACATTAATACAGTACTCAAATCTATAACCAAGGATACTATGCCTAACCCAAGCAAACAGTAAATGGAGTGGAAGCCGAGTATGAGTGACAATGAAGAGGAAAACATGAGCAGCGGTATTGTTCCGCTCCTTTTGACTTCCTCTTTCTGCCACTCCCTTCTTAAACATGGAAAATGGGCAGACTTCTACGTATCCATGAGAAATTTATAAGGAAACTGTTGGATGAGCGCTAACGGGTTAACCACACCTCATTGAGCCAGTCATGTCTTGGCTCTGCTCAAGGGTACTGGCTGGCACATCTGGGTCACTGTTACAGACAGACAGACCCTCCTCCACCATCACAGGATGCGATTCAACATCTTGGATGCCTTAAGATATACACACACAAACAGATGAATTGCCATCCATTTATAAAAACCTGTCATCAGCTGCTAAAAACAGCAGTTAATCATTCCCATTTATCTGATGTTGCTATCATTGTGGCATGAGACAAGACAGATAAGAGGAAATGATTATATATAGAACAAACTTTAGATGTTAAAATATGTTCCCAAATTCGTAAAACTCACAATACATAAAACTATGATGCTTGTACTCTACTGTTCAAAAGTCTAGGGTAAACAAGATTTTCTTTTTAAAGGGGTCATATGATGCAATTTCAAGTTTTCCTTTCTCTTTGGAGTGTTACAAGCTGTTCGTGCATAGATAAGATCCCTAAAGTTGCAAAGACTAAAGAGCAGCATTAGTCTTTACTGCAGCCATATCACCCTGTAGCCCAAGACTGGTTGCCCACTGAAGCTAAGCAGGGTTGAGCCCAGTGGCAGCGTTTCACAAAACCACAGGGTATGGCGTTAGCCTTTACAGACATAGTTTTTAAGTCAAGAAAACGCTGTACTATTCACACATCAATTATTTATTTACCCTTGCATTGCGAAAAAGCGGAGATCTGTCTCCTCCAGGCTGTGTCAATCTGAATGGAGGCGGGGTGAAGTGGTTTCGCTAAGAGCTTGAGGATCCAATGGCATTACGAAGTTTTACTGACAAGCTCTTTTTAATGCTTATCATTGGTTAAACATTTTTAAAACCCTCTGATTTAAAATAATAATGAATTATAATAGAGATATGAAGTTTGGATTAATTTTCACGGCACACCTGACTGGGATAGGGTATGGCAACTGCCACACTCTGCCATACGGAAACGCCGCCCCTGGTTGAGCCTGGTTAGTACCTGGATGTGAGACATCTGGGGAAAACCAGGTGCTGCTGGAAGAAGTGTTAGTGAGACCAGCAGGGGGTGCTCACCCAGTGGTATATGTGGGTCCTAATGCGCCAGTATAGTGATGGAGACACTATTCTGTCAAAAAAGCACCGTCTTTCGGATGAGACGTTAAACCGAGGTCCTGACTCTCTGCGGTCATTAAAAATCCCAGGATGTCCTTCGAAAAAGAGTAGGGGTGTAACCCTGGCATCCTGGCCAAATTTGCCCATTGGCCTCTGTCCATCATCATGACCTCCTAATCATCCCCATATTCTGATTGGCTTCATCACTTTGTCTCCTCTTCACCAGTAAGCTGGTGTGTGGTGGGGGTTCTGGCACAATATGGCTGCCGTCGCATCATCCAGGTGGATGCTGCTGCACACTGGTGGTGGTTGAGGAGATTCCCCCCCTTCTATGTAAATCACTGAGTACCCAGAAAAGTGCTATATAAATTAATGGAATTATTAAAGTCTCAAACCCAAAGAGATATTCTTTATAAAAGTTATGACTCGTCCACACCCTCCTAAAACAGCTCATTTAAACACACCCCCACATGTCTACGTCACTGTGTGGGAAGATTTGCATAACACCGCCCAAATGTATACGCAAAGAAAGAGGGCGTGATTTTTATTCTCGCTGTAGTATTGTTGCTGCCGCCAGCGCCATGTCCTGGAGACGCTGTGTTTCGCTGTGAAAGCGAAACTACTTTGTTTGGGCTTCCAAAAGAGGACACAACTAGAAATCAGTGGTTAAGTTGTATTTACAATGCTGTTCCAGAACACAAAGGCTGTTTCTATAAAGTGGGGCATTTCCAACTTTGCAAGGACAGTCTGGCGCTTCTGACTCACAGCCTGTAAGTACGTTTCTGCTACTGACGATTCAAACATGAGTTTTGAGCAGTGTAGAGTAGTGCTTGTTGTTTGTCGTTTCTCCGATCACAAATGTAGACATGGTAATGTTTATGCAGCGCGATGCAACGCGACACGTAAAAAGACAGTATAAGCCATTATAATCAGTAATTATGTCCCCACTGGATGCAACAAATGCCTCATTTATAATGGGTTTTATTGTTTTTGTCTCACCGCGACGGGACACGCCATCACAATACGGTAAGTGGCGTAACATTTCCGTCACACGCTTGAAGTATTCGGCCAATCACAACGCACTGGATAACCAATCAGAGCACACCTCGCTTCTCAGAATGATGAGCTTTGTAAAAATTGACGCGTTTCAGAAAGGCGGAGCATAGAGGAGCAACAATAATGTACAGTATGTGGAAAATAATGTGTAAACCACATAAACATTGCATTACACCAAATACATAAAATAATGTTCTTTTTAGCAACATTAAATTAATACTTTATTTAGCAAGGATACTTTAAATTGATGAAAAAGTGACAGTAAAGACTTCTTTTTAACTTTATTTTAAAAAGAATCCTTAAAAAAAATTAAGGTTACCACAAAAATATTAAGCAGCATATATCATAAAGCAGCATAAATATGAAGTGTTAATAACAATAATAATAATAATAATAATAATAATAATTTCCTGAGTACCAAATCAGCATATTAGAATGATTCCTGAAAGATCATGTGACACTAAAGACTGGAGCAATGATGCTGAAAATTCAGCTTTGCCATCAGGAATAATGGCATTTTAAAATATTTTAACTGTTCTAAATGTAATGTTTTTACACTAAATATGATCAAATAAAAGCAATCTTAGCAAGACTTTTAAAGCATAAAAAAATTGCACTGTAGTGTATGACAATACATCAGATTTTTTGCTTAAAATGTATAAAATGTAAAGACAGTTCTGGATATTACGCACAAATTTATTCATAGAGGAAACAATTTATTTTAAAAAAACATGCCAAATGAAATAACTGACTTTTATATCGTAACTGTAGTCAGTCAAAATAAATTATTAAAATAATATCTGGAAAATCTTGACTTTTTATAAAGTGTAACAACTATTAGAATCATGTTATAATATGATTATATAAATTTTTCAGTTCTATTCAATTTTATTTGTATAGTGCTTTTCGTTACAAATAGTTCTAACTAAATATAGTTGTCCTCTGTTATGGGTGCATCAAAGGCAGTGTGACTACAGTATAACTAACTTCTAATATAGTTACAATACAACTAATTATGTGTATATGTCTATGATGAGTGCCAGACTCCTTTCCTGTGCACTACATTAAACACAGGCTGTGTGAAGTGTGGATTTAGTGATGAAGAGCAGATCCGTGTAGGGTTGCTTGACAGCAGCCATTAGAGCTGACAAGTATAAGACATTTAAAAACCACCATAAAGGTCAAGAAACTCTGCCAAGACTGTCACAATTCATCTTGACCCATTTTACCATTCCGGTTTAACCAATTTAAACATAACTGAGACGTGTTAAGATTTTTCTAACATAGAGCATGGTTACCAAACCAGCACCAGAAGCGTTTAGGCCTGCATGGCAAGCCTCTTTCTAGCCACAATCAGCATTTGTTTAGCAGCCAGGCTAATTCTGTGCGTCTGCGCTAATCTTCATGGAACGCAGGGGAAATACGGCTGCATTTACACAACTTAAGGAATTTAGCTGGTCCTTCACCCCTGTGCCAGGCCAAAGGTCAGGAATGAATTTAACGGCCATGAGCGCATCAGGGACCAATCAAAGGTTACACAGAGAGTGGGTGGGTTCTGCCTGTAATGGGTTCACTTGAGTACTAAACACTGTATCAAACTGACAGCCCATCGGCTGGAAACATATTGAACTTGTGATATTACATAAACGCCACTGAACCAGCGGTTCCCCATGAAGCATGCCAGCACATGTGAATTCCAGTTCAAGAGCGCTCGTTGGACTCAGGAAACGTCCTCTTGGAAAGAGTTCTTCTGTTCTAGGAAAGAATCTTCCCAATGTTTTGAATAACAAAGAATAATTGTATCACAGTGTTTATATGGCTCATTGTCGAAAGGGCATATCCACTAGTCTGATTGTTTGTGGAGGAGCTTTTGCTCTCAATGTGCCCTCAGATGAATAAAGAGTATTTGAACTGTTTTGGCTCGACTTAAAATGTCAGGCTGCTGAACTGGCACTGGGTCCAAAATGACAACACTGTTTTTTTGAAGCCAGGGACAGTTCCGCTCTGAAGCTAAAACCACACCACAGCGCCCTGTGCCTGGAGCCCATTGCATTCTGGGACAGCTCAGCTACACATAGCTGTGGGTACAGTAATAGAGTGAGACATAGCAGAGCTCTACACTTGAGGTCTCCCAGGTAGAAACACACATATAAACCTACTATTTTTAATAATAATAATAATAATTATTATTATTATTATTATTATTAAATTTCTAAATAAATAAATACATTTCATATGCCATTTTATATTTGTATTAATATAGCATATATTATAAATGTTATATAATATTAATAATAATAATAATTATTATTATTATTATTATTATTATTATTATTATTGATAGTCTATATAATAATAATCATATTTATTTGCATTTTAATTTATATATTAAATATAAAATAATAATAATAATAATAATAATAATAATAATAATAACAACAATAACAACAACAATTAAATATTATATATTTTATATAATTATTATTATTATTATAGTCTATATAATAATAATAATAATAATAATAATAATAGCCAATACAAATTAAGAATACACTATTTAAGCAACAAATATTTTTTCAGTCTATTTGGACAAACGCATAAATGGAAAATGGAAACTTATTGCATATTATATTATTATTATAAAAATTTCATAAATCCATCATTTAACTTGTTGCTATAGCATCTGGTAAGTTTCATTACAGGTTTCTGTTCTTAAGGTCTTTGTCTCCATTGTGTTTTCTAATCAGAGAGTCTGGCACTTCCAGTTGAATGTTTGTATTTCCTGTGCAATATTGTGCTGGAAGCTTGAGAGGAAATTACACAGAATGTGATTGCACACAAACAACCAGTGGCTTACCGAAATGTATGGCTCATCTCAATTTCCCTTAACCCAAGAACAAGCATCCTCTGCACTGATCTGCGAGGACCTTTGGTAAACACACCCATCGAACCTCATTCATACCGAACAAAGCCACAATTACCATCATAATTGCATTTCGCCAACACGCGGCCACCAACCGTCTACTTATTTCTGTGAATAGGCTCTGATGAAAAGGATGCCTTTATCAGACGACTGCCACATTATCATGCAGAGAACACAAGACTCTATTAAAGAGAAGGAGCCTTGTGTCATCTGTTTTCCACAGCATCTCCAAGCATGGCAGAAGCTCTGTGCTTTAATCCATCAGTAAGATGACACACGGCATCCATTCTCACTCAATGACAGCCTTTTGTCCACATGTAATCGACTCATATAGCCACCATCTGGCATTCAGGATGGTTTCATGCCAGCATCTACTTAGGCCAAGATGTTGGCACTGAATCTAGGCATAACCGACCACTTCAAGCTTAAGATTTCCTCTATGAAAAGCTGCAAGGCACCACAAGGCAGTTCTCATCAGTATTTAATCAGCAGCCATCAGAATGGAATTGCAAAAATGTAATTAAGCGTGTATACATGCACAACTATAATATTTACTTAATAACCTGTGTAAGGTCATGTAAACACTTTAAATTGTGTTCTTTTATCGGGTCAAACAACACTTAAAGTTGTCTGTATATCAAACTAGCACAGAATACACAACGTAAAAACAAATAACAAAGGACAGAAAATAAAACAAACAGAAAACAAGAAAAACAAATAAACAGAAAAAAAACAAAAAAACAAACAAACCTTAAATAAAGTTTGCTATAGCAGTGAAATAAAAGATGTGAACACTTACAATTGTGTTATTTTATCAGGTCAAACAACAGTTAAGGTTGTCTCTGTATATTAAACTAGCAAAGAATTAAAAAAGTAAAAACATTACAGAAATGAACGAAAAGAAAACAAGTAACAGAAAACAAGTAAAACCAATAAATAAAAAGAAAAAAGAAAAAAGAAAAAAAACCTTAATTACAGGTAAGCTATAGCTGTAAACTGAGCTTGCAGTGATCAATGAAATCTAACTTAATAATAACACGCTATTTTTGTTCCTAACTGATCACAGTGGCAACAGATCTGTCATGAAGAAATGTTTGCTGCTGTGCTGTGCTGTGCCGTCAAGCATTAACTGATTGGACTGGCTTGGTATGCCAACCACTGTGGTAACCGCAACATCCAGCTATTGAGTAAACATCAAATACCAGCACGATCCGTGAACTCTCGGTGCAAGTTACTGTTGCCAAACAAACACTATGAGACATTTGTTTTTCATAAAAGAGAAAATGAATCTGTGTAATCTGTTCCTCCATTTGAAGTTGCCCTCAAGTGACCTTTGGGGGCTATTAAGGGTTTTGCTTTGTAATCATTCCAGGTTGCGTTACAGTGGCATGCCTGCGTCATAAACAGGAAGAACACCTGCTGGTTTCTCAATCTTAGATGACAAGCATCCCTGCCAGAACAGAGGAACTTCCTGCCCAGGCTGAGGTATAACAGAGCCGGTCACAGCATGCTGAACTTCTTACTTACGCCATTAGCGCAAATGCTCTCAGCTCCCAGACTTGAATTAAAGGAGCATGAAAAAGAAAATGGCAACAAAAATAAATAAATGTAAAAAAAAAGGGTGAAAATAATAAAAAAAATAATTTAATTTATTTTAAACGAGTAGATTGGTGTTACAGGGGTTCTGCCAACTGCTGTTTAAAACTTTAAATTTGAAATATATATATCAAATTTAAAGTTTAAAACAGCAGTTTATATATATATATATATATATATATATATATATATACACACTGCTCAAAAAAATTAAAGGAACACTTTGAAAACACATCAGATCTCAATGGGGAAAAATATCATGCTGGATTATCTATACTGATATGGACTGGGTAATGTGTTAGGAATGAAAGGATGCCACATCGTTTGATGGGAATTAAAATTATCAACCTACAGAGGGCTGAATTCAAAGACACCCCGAAAATCAAAGTTAGTCCATAGCCAAAATGGGCTGGTACATTTTTGCTGAAATTTCATTGCAGCAACTCAGAATAGTACTCAGTAGTTTGTATGGCCCACACGTACTTGTATACATGCCTGACAACATCGGGGCATGCTCCAAATGAGACGATGGATGGTGTCCTGGGGTATTTCCTCCCAGATCTAGGTCTGTCGCGATAACCGCAATATCGCAATACCGCGCTATTGACGGGCATAACCGCAGAGGAATGCAACAACCGCCGCAACCGCGATATTTCCGTGTTTTTTTTTCCCCCCTTCTCGTTGTACACTTCGTGCATGTGTACTGAATATTAGTAATGATAATGTGTACCATGCTGATTTGTACAGAGGCTCAGTAAATTTGCACTTAACAAGCCTAAACAGACAGCGATTGAGAGAGAGATCGACTGATCGCGTGCGATTACCTGCGTCTGTCCTTCAGGCCGAGTCAAATATATTTGTGAAAACAGGTTGTCATGTCCTAGGAAAGTGAAATCTGTCTTAGCGTCGACGCATTGCTGGTCAGCTGAGCCTTTAAAAGTGGCGCTCAAAGTTAAAATGATTTCAACAGCGTGTTTCATTTACATGTCTCTTTGAATGAATCAGTGTTTTTGAACTTGTAGTTGAATGAAAGGTTTAAAGACTCACTCAAAGACAGTCTCTTGCCGCCACCTTCTGGCGCAACAATGAAACTGCACTGACTGACAGCCCGTCTAGAACAAGCAGGTGAAATAACAACAGAAAAAGTATCTTGTCAGTCAGATTCGAGGATCAGAACTAACTGTTATATAAGCTAACGATCTTATTGTCAGGTTTATGTTCGGTTATGTGGACCGTTATTTTGTCATTCTCTTCTGTTTACTTCACTTCCTGTTTCAACGCGATTTAGTTTAGGTTTCATTGGTTTCTGAACCATATACGACCTCGTTACATCGTAACCATATACACATATTTTATGTATATATATTATATATATATATATATATATATATATATTATATATATATATATATATATATATATATATATATATATATATATATGTCTGGTAATACCGCATACCGCGCTATTGAGCCACTCAAAATTACCGCAAGAGAAATTCCTTCA
This sequence comes from Tor tambroides, assembly GCA_021397915.2. Taxonomy (NCBI): domain Eukaryota; kingdom Metazoa; phylum Chordata; class Actinopteri; order Cypriniformes; family Cyprinidae; genus Tor; species Tor tambroides. The sequence goes on along the minus strand of JAFVLL020039646.1, from coordinate 9,248 downwards.
CCGCGACAGCCCTACCCGAATCTGGGCAGGGCATCACTGAGCTCCCTGGACAGTCTGAGGGCAACCTAAAGTGGCGTCAGATGGACCGAAACATAATGTCCCAGAGGTGTTCTATTGGATTTAGGTTAGGCGAGCGTGGTAGCCATTCAATGGTATCAATTCCTTTATCCTCCAGGAACTGCCTGCATACTCTTGCCACATGAGGCCACCAGGAGCAACCCAGGACCCACTGCACCAGCGTAGGGTCTGACAATGGGTCCAAGGATTTCATCCCGATACCTAATGTCAGTCAGGGTGCCATTGTCTAGCCTGTAGAGGTTTGTGCGTCCCTCCGTGGATATGCCTCCCCAGACCACCACTGACCCACCACCAAACCGGTCATGCTAAACGATGTTACAGGCAGCATAACATTCTCCACGGCTTCTCCAGACCCTTTCACTTCTGTCACATGTGCTCAGGGTGAACCTGCTCTCATCTGTGAAAAGCACAGGGTGCCAGTGGCGGACCTACCAATTCTGGTGTTCAATGGCAAATGCCAATCAAGCTCCACGATGCCGGGCAGTGAGCACAGGGCCCACTAGAGGGCGTCAGGCCCTCAGGCCACCCTCATGAAGTCTGTTTCTGGCTGTTTGGTCAGAGACATTCACACCAGCAGCCTGCTGGAGGTCATTTTGTAGTGCTCTGGCAGTGCTCATCCTGTTCCTCCTTGCACAAAGGAGCAGATACCGTTCCTGCTGATGGGATAAGGACCTTCTTCTGCCCTGTCCAGCTCTCCTAGAGTAACTGCCTGTCTCCTGGAATCTCTTCCATGCTCTTGAGACTGTGCTGGGAGACACAGCAAACCTTCTGGCAATGGCACGTATTGATGTGCCATCCTGGAGGAGTTGGACTGACTGTGCAACCTCTGTAGGGTCCAGGTATCGCCTCATGCTACCAGTAGTGACAGTGACCTAGCCAAATGCAAAACTAGTGAAAAAAAGTCAGAAAAGATGAGTAGGGAAAAAAATGTGAGTGGCCTCTACCTGTAAAACCATTCCTGTTTTGGGGGTCGTCTCATTGTTGTCCATCTAGTGCTCCTGTTGTTAATTTCATTAACACCAAAGCAGCTGAAACTGATTAACAACCCCCTCTGCTACTTAACAGACCAGATCAATATCCCAGAATTTTAATTGACTTGATGCTATAAAAAGTGTTCCTTTAATTTTTTTGAGCAGTGTATATATATATATATATATACACATACATACATACATACACACACATTTTAACCTAAAAAGCTTACATTTGAAACAAATAAAAATATATATAGTTTTATATACATTAAGGGTGTTTAAATATTGCATTATTGTTAGCTCTTATTTTGTCAGCTAAATGTTTGTTTTTATACAAACAGTTAAAAAAAAAAGTTAAGCATGATTTGTTATTCTAATTTTTATATTAAACAAAACAATAAAAACATTATTATTTAGACAGTATAACAGTGTGTGTCATTCCAAAAAGGGATTCTTGTTCTGAAAAGGGCTGAAGACTCTTGGTCTAAATGATAATTCAATTTTAAGATTACATCAAGAATGACACAAACAACTGTCTGAATGCCACACAAGCACAAAAACATCATGAGTAAAGTAAAAGCATTAGCCGGAGCAGGTAACAAACAGCACAAGGACAAATGTTTGCATTTTGGCAGGCCCTTTCATTACTGTGCTGTGTCATGTCAGCCGGCGGAGAGCTGCTCTCAGCACACAAAAGCCCTTCATTAAAGATGACTGCCCCATACTCAAAACATGGCCGCAGTGTTGTTGGGCGTCAACAAAGGCTGAAGTGCTCCAACCGGAGAGACCATTTAGAGAAAGCACTTAATTACACACACACAATCCTATAACTCATGTCCCTAATTTCCATAAGTCCCATTCTTTTCCACCCCGTTCCTCATAATGCCGCATGCGTGCTCTGACTAGCTCTTTCATTATTCAGTCTGCCTGTAGCAGGTCTCTTTAAATAATTGAAATTGGCAAAGACGAAAGCAGTATGTCAGAGACAGAATGAGATCCTGAAGGACCCTGCAGTGCACCCTGAAACCTCATAACCCACTTCAACCAGACCACCAAGCCTCGCCACAAGGGCTTCAAATGCACTGCCAGACAACCTCCCCATAATGACACAACCCAGCCCCTGACACTCACATGGAGCACGGCAGTGGGGATGCTTGGGTTTGTGCTGGTAACCCAGTCCGCCTTGCGGAGGCTGGCGACTCACATTGTGGGTAATGGCTAGCATGTGTGAGGGTGGTTTTTCCTGTACCCAGAGTGCACTCATTCACCTCCTCCAAACCTCAGGTCTCATCACTCCAACATAGCATCTTAATTTTTCCAACTGAATTTAAGGAATTCAGGTGTGTGTGTGTGTGTGTGTGTGTGTGTATGTTCAATACAGTTATTATATCAACTTCTTAATGTTAATTTAGAGTGATAGATATATATATTTCACTCTAAATATTTTTACATTTGTAATATTAGTGCATATATTTATCAAAACGGTCCTTTCCAGAGTTATTTTTAGGCTAACTATCAAGTTTATGGACAATGAACCGTTTTTCTGAGGTAAATGTAACGTCACATGACATGTTGTTTACGAGCTGTTTAATTGATGTTTCTCAATGGTTGAAACACTGATTGAGTGATTACATGAGTCATGATAAAGTCATGTCTATTCATGTTAAAGGGATAGTTCACCCAAAAATTTAAATTTCATCATCATTTACTCACCCTCATGTCATTCCTAACCTGTATGAGTTTCTTTCTTATGTTGAACATAAAAGAGGATATTTTGAAAAATGCTGGTAATCAAACAGTTGATAGTCGCCATTGACTTCCATAGTATTTCTTTCCCTACTATGGAAGTCAATGGAGACCAACAACAGACCTTTTTCACATTTCTGGGTTTCTCAGCAGCGGAAGTCATCATAGCTGGGTAAACTTAAAAAGCAGTGAATAGGAGAGTGCCACAAATATATTTTTTGCATTCCCATTTGCTCAAATAGCAAAAGAAAAACTTCATGATAGTGTTTTCATGACTTGAAATCAAAGGAAAAAATTGAGAGAGACGGCAGTCAGTTGTGTGTTCAACATGAGAAAGAAACTTACACAGGTTTGGAATGACATGAGGGTGAGTAAATGATGACAAAATATTTGGGTTAACTATTCCTTTAATTTGGTGTTATAACTAAGTTATCCATGTTGTATGCGCCAAATAGACACTGAAACAGTCGAAACGCACCAGAAACCCTAATTAAATATCACTGTTTTGGTCAACTATTTCAGTCCTTCAAAACTGTTTTGGCTGACAATTTATTTTTGGCCAAATATAAATATAAACTATAAACCATGATAGTAAATAAATAATAAAAAATTACATTATGTACTAAATATAAGAAAAATGTAATATTATATAGACTTATCAAAATAAAATAAAATAAAATATACTGTACTGTGATAAACACATACTCAGCAGTACCCGTGGTCTGTAAATGCTAAAATGAGGATTTCCCCAATCGCAATCACTCTCACGGTCAATGGAACATCTGGAAGATAATCCCAAATAAAGCTCATTTCCGTATTACACTGCTTTACGGTGGCTTATCTCTGTGGGGAGGGCCTTCCTCGATTACAGATTGTGGCGTTTTCCAACTGTGATGATAAAGACCTCCGTTACTGGGGTAGACTGGTGGAGAATGGTGTTCAAGAGATGCCAAGACTCACATCGCTCCCTCCCTCGGCTGGACGCTCTGATAAAAGGCCTTTTTGAGGCCTCTCCACAGTCCCATGATCAATGGTAAGGGAGTGATGTAGTGAGCAGCATCCGTAATAAGCCATTGGAGTCAGCACAGGATATCACTGACACGCAGCGCGTTTAATTTTAACCAACACGGCCAAGCGTATGAGTCTTGGAACAACATCCAGAGAGAAACAATAAACCATGAGCCATCAGGAATCATTGGTATTTCAGTCCAGACCACAACCACTCTGGACTGCATGGAAAAGAATAAGCCCGGGGCAATGAGCATTCCTTTTCCTACGCTCTCTTCAAATTGCTTCTATTTCCAGGGCGTTATAAATTACAATTTATAGGACAGAGTGTCGGTTAACAATTCGTGAGGCTTTTTACAACAAATTAAGTCATGATTGAATGGGGTTTGACTCGGATCCTGTGTATAGGATTACTAAATAAACATTCTGTCATTAATACTCCATTCGTGGCCAAATGAAAATGCATGTATGGCGTGCTGCTGGATAAACCCCCTGAGAGTCTTTACAGATATATATTGCTGTGAGAAACCACAGCTTTAGATGCTGAGAACGGTATGATCCGGCAGCCTCAACTAAATCCAGCCTGCAGTAAAAACAGCTGAGCTGATACATGAGAGGCAGTGGGATGTGGAGTGGAAGGAAAAAGAGGGGAATTCTCCTTGTAGAGCCGTACAGAGAGGCCTTTCTCCGGGCTGGGGTCACAGCCAATCACAGCCGTTTCACCAAGACCCTGTGCTGCTGAGTGGGACTGACCATACAGCACATATGCAAAATGTTAATGTGTATAAAGTGGGCTTTCAATGGAGCTCTCTGTTGCTTTTTATCTTGAGCATTACGAGCAGAGAGACCAAGCCGAACGTAGAAGTAGGACTTTTATCCACATACACTGCCATTTGGGGTCAACAAGATTTTTTAAATATCATTCAGCATTTAAACAAATTAAAGGTGACATTTAAAATGTTACAAAAGACTTCTATTATTTTTAAAAAAATGCTGTTCTTTTGAACTTTGTTCATCATCATGCAACAATAGAGACTGGAGTAAAGGCTGCTGAAAAATTCAGCTTTGCCATCACAGGAACATTACATTTGAGAAAAAAAATAAAATAAAATTAACTGACCCCAAAATTTGAACACACAAAACATTTTAGAATAATGATATCCCAACAAATTTCTAATTTGTCTGTAAAACAAATAAATGTGGTTTATGGAAAATAAATATAGTATATTTTTTACTTGTTTGTTTGTTTTTTGCCTAAGCGAGACATTTTGCATTTTCATGAATGAAATTGAAGATTATTTGTCTATTAGCTAAACATATTTCTGAGGACAAATTAAGAAAATGATCTAAATGTTATAAAATTATTATTTTGCATCAAACAAATCCTAATGCACTCCACAACCCTGAAGAGATAAAAGCGGTAAGGAAAATGGATAGATGGATGGAAATCTTAATTCATCATGTTGCTTTTGCTCACTTCCTGTTGTACAGTTTGGAGAACGAGGGTAGACAGCATGGGTTGGGTCTTACTGCAGCAGACCACCGCAAGACCACTTTCTCATAACATCGATGAAAGGTCCATCCTGACAGGAAGTATCGCAACTTTAACGAGCCCTGAGCCTGGGTCAAACTGATCGTCTCGTCTGCCCCATTCTGCTCGATCCCCTTCCTCTGGAGACTTCCTGTCTAATTGTGACTATGGTGAGTGAAAAACCAGGTGGCATAAACATTCAAAGTGCTACTCCACATACATTAACAAGAAAAAAAAAATAGTAAGGAAGTGCATTCTTTTAAGCATGCATTTAGAGGAAATTCACTGTAATTTCTGACATGTTACTGGTATAAAGTACCCAGTCACACTAGGGTCCCTACATCCGCCATGTCAGGGCTGTACTGAATCAATGCTGGACTAATATAAATGGTTGAAAATAAACTTGATGTTATGTAATCTGTAGTTGTTAAAACAAAATTCCACAGAATTGAACATTCCCATAGAGGGGACTCAAGCGTAAAGATGAAATATGCTGTTTTGGCCCCACCTCTTTCAATCTGACTCTGCTTTCTCCAGAGACCCAGCCGGGAAGTGTCATGTTTGTTCCAAAGCAAATTCCAAAAATACCAAGAATGGAACTTTAGGGAGGAGGAAACATTTCCAAGCCAGTCACAGAAACAAGTCATGAATGCAATTCACTTCATGATCCCCTTAAAGAGACAGTTCACCCAAAAATGAATTCATTGACTCACCCTCATGTCTATATGCACTTTCTTCTGTGGACTACAAATAAAATAAAATAAATAAAATACATTGGTAAACAAAGAAATTTTGACCCCATTTCCCCATTATATGGGGGAAAAAAATCTCAAAATATCCTTTGTGCTCCACAGGAGGAGGAAAGTCAAACAGGTTTGGAAAGACAAAACAAAATCTATCAACAGCTCTCACTGACTAATTACTTTAAATCACATCTAACCAGTGTTTTAGGTCTATTTCTTACGAATAAACAAAATATGACGGTAATCAAGGTCTTTAACCCTCAAACAGGCTTTTCCAAAAAAACAAAAAGGAAAAGGAAAAACAAGATGTAAATCAAAAATGCCCACTACTGAGAAAAGCCACTGTAAAACCACGCTGAAGGACTACTGTAACACGTCATCTTATTCACATGGGAAGAATGGCCATTTAAATCACTTAAAACCTTATCTCAAATGACGTGACAGGCACAGTACGTAAAAACTGGCTCTTTATCCCAGTTCCTGTGCTAGGGCTTCCTGAACACGCTCAATTACTTCCCTCATATCACACTCCTGCCTGGCACACCCAGCATTATGACACATGGCACTCTGCCCTAAAGGTCAGCAGTCAAATTAGAGCAGGATTTCTGTTGGGGAGTAACTAACTGTAGTGTGACAAAATATTACATCGCCCTTTTCTGCCACGCTGTATTATGCACACAACTTTACAATAGAGCGCCTTGAATGCAAATACACTCCTCTTAAAACATACATAGCTTTGGAATATCTGATTCACTTCTGTAAATCACTTCATGCAAAAGTTCCAGTTAAAAAAACAACAACAACTAAGGTTTGGTTAAATGCTGCAGTTTAGCACAATATTTTGAACCCATTTATAAACCGGTTTATAATTTTATTAATTAAAGTGCATTACTTATTAGTTTTCAGTTGACACGTTAGGTATCATGAACTAACAATGAGTAACAACTGTTTATAGCACTTATTAATCTAGGTTAATTGATAAATATTATAGTACTATTTATTGTTAAAGATGCTGGTACATGTTTAGAACACGTAATGTTGCTTAATAAATGCTGTAAAAAACAGTTTTTAGTTTATGATACCACATGCATGGTTTTGGAGAGGAGAAAATAAAATGCTGCTGAGGTCCAAAGAAAACGTTGAAAAAAAAAAAATGAAAATGTTTAACTTCAGAGATCAGAAATGTTGAAAAGATTGAGATAAAAGGAGAGCCAATCAAATCAGGATAGCTTCCTGAACAGAGCTCATGGTCTTGTGGAGAAAAATAATAAGGTAAGGGCCAAGAGCTACAGCGCCTGTACACTCTGAGGAGGGGTCTCGATCATGCCTCTTAATATCAGCAGAAAATTACAAAACGGTCGGTTATGTCTCTAAAATCTGATATTGTGTGGACACATTCAAAGCCAAAAAAACAGCCAATGCATGCTAAACATGCACCTGTGACTGCACGCTGAATTCTACCTGGAACTACTTGGAAATTGCAGACGCTGTTCTTACAGAAAAAACAATTGTGATTAGTAGGAAAAATTGTAATTAGTAGTTTAAAAAAAGCCTCTCATGGCTTATTGTTTTAGCAGAACTTTCAACACTGAGTGCATACACAGTGAGACCAAAGTCCTCATGGGAACTAGTAATGACAGTGATTGATTTTTTTTCCCCACAGCACATCCATTATAAAACAGAACCCAGGGCAAATACATGTAGGTCCTGAATGGTTTGTTCTCTTAAAGCAGTATGCTCCATCAAACATAAATGTTTCCCCAAATCACATGCCAAAATCAAAAAAAGATTAGCTTTTAAATCTTGTTTAAATATCTGAATCGAGTTCACACAATAAAAAAAACTATCATCGTGGTAACTATCATCTTTGGTCAGGGGCCTGTAAGATTTCCAGCCTCTAGGATTTCTGTGGTTGTTATTTTACATATACTTGCATATGAAAAACCTAGCTTGGTAAAAGTGCTCCCAGATCTCTCAGATGCAATGCCAAGGCAACAGAAGTACCAGAACCCACAGGCAGCAAGAGAGAAAGAGAAAGAGAAACAAATAGATGGAGGTCATAGAAGGAAGAGAGTGGGAGCATTTCAGCTGAGGAGCAATTTTTCAAGTCAAAATGGATGTTACCAAATCACAGAGGGGAAAAAGTAGCCAAATTCACTTAATTTATCACAGACGCCTCCATTCAAGCACACACTCCAAAATCAAATCATCTTTCTCTTAATGTGTCCATTTTTAGCACCTCGTAAGTCATGAAGAGGTGTTTGCCAGGGTTATGAGCCATTCAGAATTGAATGCACACCTTTTAAAGGGGATGTCAGATGCTCATGTTCCACAAGTTGGTATGATTCCTTAGGTCTTCATGAAATATCTGCAAAATACTTTGGTTAAAATTTCTCAACGATTGTGTAAAACACCACCCTTTTTACCTTATCAAAAACAACTCTGTTCCCAGCGAGCCATTTCGGTGCATGTCTCTTTAAATGATAATGAGTATTTTGTGGCATATTACCATCAAAATCAAAACTAATCCACTGTGTCCTCAGTAGCTCTGATATCCGGAGAAAATGAAGACTCTTATGTTCGCTTTTACATCTAACTACAAAACACCTGCATTGCATTTGAGACATTGTTGTCGCTACAGCTGCTTGAGCGTGGAGAAAATGCCAGACAGTTGGCTCGTTACAACTGGCTGAAGGCAGAAATATGCAAATACGAAACAATCCATCAGCGGTCTTGGGCGGGGCCTGAGCAGTATGACATCATACTGCTAAGAGAATCAAAACGGCTTGATAATTGAGACCATTTAAGTATTTTGGGGATTAAAAAAAATAAATAAATAAATAAAAAAAAGAACTGAATGGATTTTTATCATTGGTTGTGGTTGTGTCCACACACTAATAAGACACATTTATATGCAAAACAAGTAAAAGTGAATTTTGCATCTGATGTCGCCTTTAAATTCCAATTCAATCTGTAATGAATTTGAATGGAAGCAGCAAACAGGTTTGCAGTACTGCATTTCAAATTTGAATACAAGGAAAACGTCTCGGGTTACGTATGTAACCATGGTTCCCTGAAGGGAACGAGACGCTGCGTCGAAACGCTAGGGGAATGCCATCAGCGTGACTGTGCTCTGAAGAATGTGTGTAATCCGTCCAAGGAATGGGC